>JAECXD010000144.1:0-150000 GCA_018151445.1 Zaprionus inermis | reverse complement strand
CCTAGATCTCAGCTATTATAAGAGCTAGAGCTACCAAATTTGGGAACAATATGTGTTAATTCTGCACGCAGATCAAGTTTATTTTGGATTTTCGCCACGCCTCCATCCGCCCCCACAAATCGAAAAAAAGTCGATTGTAGCTGCAAATATAGCTCTACAGCAATCATTTTTTATACATGTGATAAAAATCACCATGCGGGCGTATTGGCAAAGTTTAAAAAAGATCGGCCGATAAATAAGGAAGATATTCAAGAAATAGTATTGCACTGTGGCCATGTGCTTATGTCGGTTTTTATACCCGCTACTCGAAGAGTATAAGGGTATTATAACTTTGTGCCAACCGAAAATGTTTGTAACAGGCAGAAGGAGACATCTCCGACCCCATAAAGTATATATATTCTGAATCAGCATGAACAGCCGAGTCGATATAGCCATGTCCGTCTGTCCGTCTGTCCGTCCGCCGTCTGTCTGTCTGTCCGTCCGTCCGTGTGAAAACCTAGATCTCAGCTATTATAAGAGCTAGAGCTACCAAATTTGGGGACAATATGTGTTAATTCTGCACGCAGATCAAGTTTATTTTGGATTTTCGCCACGCCTCCATCCGCCCCCACAAATCGAAAAAAAGTCGATTGTAGCTGCAAATATAGCTCTACAGCAATCATTTTTTATACATGTGATAAAACCACCATGCGGGCGTGTTGGCAAAGTTTCAATAAGATCGGCCGATAAATAAGGAAGATATTCAAGAAATAGTATTGCACTGTGGCCATGTGCTTATGTCGGTTTTTATACCCGCTACTCGAAGAGTATAAGGGTATTATAACTTTGTGCCAACCGAAAATGTTTGTAACAGGCAGAAGGAGACATCTCCGACCCCATAAAGTATATATATTCTGAATCAGCATGAACAGCCGAGTCGATATAGCCATGTCCGTCTCTGTCCGTCTGTCCGTCTGTCTGTCTGTCCGTCCGTGTGAAAACCTAGATCTCAGCTATTATAAGAGCTAGAGCTACCAAATTTTGGAACAATATGTGTTAATTCTGCACGCAGATCAAGTTTATTATGGATTTTCGCCACGCCTACATCCGCCCCCACAAATCGAAAAAAAGTCGATTGTAGCTGCAAATATAGCTCTACAGCAATCATTTTTTATACATGTGATAAAAACCACCATGCGGGCGTGTTGGCAAAGTTTCAATAAGATCAAGAAATAGTATTGCACTGTGGCCATGTGCTTATGTCGGTTTTTATACCCGCTACTCGAAGAGTATAAGGGTATTATAACTTTGTGCCAACCGAAAATGTTTGTAACAGGCAGAAGGAGACATCTCCGACCCCATAAAGTATATATATTCTGAATCAGCATGAACAGCCGAGTCGATATAGCCATGTCCGTCTGTCCGTCTGTCTCTGTCTGTCCGTCCGTGTGAAAACCTAGATCTCAGCTATTATAAGAGCTAGAGCTACCAAATTTTGGAACAATATGTGTTAATTCTGCACGCAGATCAAGTTTATTTTGGATTTTCGCCACGCCTACATCCGCCCCCACAAATCGAAAAAAAGTCGATTGTAGCTGCAAATATAGCTCTACAGCAATCATTTTTTATACATGTGATAAAAATCACCATGCGGGCGTATTGGCAAAGTTTAAAAAAGATCGGCCGATAAATAAGGAAGATATTCAAGAAATAGTATTGCACTGTGGCCATGTGCTTATGTCGGTTTTTATACCCGCTACTCGAAGAGTATAAGGGTATTATAACTTTGTGCCAACCGAAAATGTTTGTAACAGGCAGAAGGAGACATCTCCGACCCCATAAAGTATATATATTCTGAATCAGCATGAACAGCCGAGTCGATATAGCCATGTCCGTCTGTCCGTCTGTCCGTCTGTCTGTCTGTCCGTCCGTCGTGGAAAACCTAGATCTCAGCTATTATAAGAGCTAGAGCTACCAAATTTGGGGACAATATGTGTTAATTCTGCACGCAGATCAAGTTTATTTTGGATTTTCGCCACGCCTCCATCCGCCCCCACAAATCGAAAAAAAGTCGATTGTAGCTGCAAATATAGCTCTACAGCAATCATTTTTTATACATGTGATAAAAACCACCATGCGGGCGTGTTGGCAAAGTTTCAATAAGATCGGCCGATAAATAAGGAAGATATTCAAGAAATAGTATTGCACTGTGGCCATGTGCTTATGTCGGTTTTTATACCCGCTACTCGAAGAGTATAAGGGTATTATAACTTTGTGCCAACCGAAAATGTTTGTAACAGGCAGAAGGAGACATCTCCGACCCCATAAAGTATATATATTCTGAATCAGCATGAACAGCCGAGTCGATATAGCCATGTCCGTCTGTCCGTCGTCTGTCCGTCTGTCCGTCTGTCTGTCTGTCCGTCCGTGTGAAAACCTAGATCTCAGCTATTATAAGAGCTAGAGCTACCAAATTTGGGGACAATATGTGTTAATTCTGCACGCAGATCAAGTTTATTTTGGATTTTCGCCACGCCTCCATCCGCCCCCACAAATCGAAAAAAAGTCGATTGTAGCTGCAAATATAGCTCTACAGCAATCATTTTTTATACATGTGATAAAAACCACCATGCGGGCGTGTTGGCAAAGTTTCAAAAAGATCGGCCGATAAATAAGGAAGATATTCAAGAAATAGTATTGCACTGTGGCCATGTGCTTATGTCGGTTTTTATACTCGCTACTCGAAGAGTATAAGGGTATTATAACTTTGTGCCAACCGAAAATGTTTGTAACAGGCAGAAGGAGACATCTCCGACCCCATAAAGTATATATATTCTGAATCAGCATGAACAGCCGAGTCGATATAGCCATGTCCGTCTGTCCGTCTGGCCGTCTGTCCGTCTGTCCGTCTGTCCGTCCGTGTGAAAACCTAGATCTCAGCTATTATAAGAGCTAGAGCTACCAAATTTGGGAACAATATGTGTTAATTCTGCACGCAGATCAAGTTTATTTTGGATTTTCGCCACGCCTCCATCCGCCCCCACAAATCGAAAAAAAGTCGATTGTAGCTGCAAATATAGCTCTACAGCAATCATTTTTTATACATGTGATAAAAACCACCATGCGGGCGTGTTGGCAAAGTTTCAATAAGATCGGCCGATAAATAAGGAAGATATTCAAGAAATAGTATTGCACTGTGGCCATGTGCTTATGTCGGTTTTTATACCCGCTACTCGAAGAGTATAAGGGTATTATAACTTTGTGCCAACCGAAAATGTTTGTAACAGGCAGAAGGAGACATCTCCGACCCCATAAAGTATATATATTCTGAATCAGCATGAACAGCCGAGTCGATATAGCCATGTCCGTCTGTCCGTCTGTCCGTCTGTCTGTCTGTCCTGTCCGTCCGTGTGAAAACCTAGATCTCAGCTATTATAAGAGCTAGAGCTACCAAATTTGGGGACAATATGTGTTAATTCTGCACGCAGATCAAGTTTATTTTGGATTTTCGCCACGCCTCCATCCGCCCCCACAAATCGAAAAAAAGTCGATTGTAGCTGCAAATATAGCTCTACAGCAATCATTTTTTATACATGTGATAAAAACCACCATGCGGGCGTGTTGGCAAAGTTTCAATAAGATCGGCCGATAAATAAGGAAGATATTCAAGAAATAGTATTGACTGTGGCCATGTGCTTATGTCGGTTTTTATACCCGCTACTCGAAGAGTATAAGGGTATTATAACTTTGTGCCAACCGAAAATGTTTGTAACAGGCAGAAGGAGACATCTCCGACCCCATAAAGTATATATATTCTGAATCAGCATGAACAGCCGAGTCGATATAGCCATGTCCGTCTGTCCGTCTGTCCGTCTGTCTGTCTGTCCGTCCGTGTGAAAACCTAGATCTCAGCTATTATAAGAGCTAGAGCTACCAAATTTGGGGACAATATGTGTTAATTCTGCACGCAGATCAAGTTTATTTTGGATTTTCGCCACGCCTCCATCCGCCCCCACAAATCGAAAAAAGTCGATTGTAGCTGCAAATATAGCTCTACAGCAATCATTTTTTATACATGTGATAAAAACCACCATGCGGGCGTGTTGGCAAAGTTTCAATAAGATCGGCCGATAAATAAGGAAGATATTCAAGAAATAGTATTGCACTGTGGCCATGTGCTTATGTCGGTTTTTTATACCCGCTACTCGAAGAGTATAAGGGTATTATAACTTTGTGCCAACCGAAAATGTTTGTAACAGGCAGAAGGAGACATCTCCGACCCCATAAAGTATATATATTCTGAATCAGCATGAACAGCCGAGTCGATATAGCCATGTCCGTCTGTCCGTCTGTCCGTCTGTCTGTCTGTCTGTCCGTCCGTGTGAAAACCTAGATCTCAGCTATTATAAGAGCTAGAGCTACCAAATTTGGGGACAATATGTGTTAATTCTGCACGCAGATCAAGTTTATTTTGGATTTTCGCCACGCCTCCATCCGCCCCCACAAATCGAAAAAAAGTCGATTGTAGCTGCAAATATAGCTCTACAGCAATCATTTTTTATACATGTGATAAAAACCACCATGCGGGCGTGTTGGCAAAGTTTCAATAAGATCGGCCGATAAATAAGGAAGATATTCAAGAAATAGTATTGCACTGTGGCCATGTGCTTATGTCGGTTTTTATACCCGCTACTCGAAGAGTATAAGGGTATTATAACTTTGTGCCAACCGAAAATGTTTGTAACAGGCAGAAGGAGACATCCTCCGACCCCATAAAATATATATATTCTGAATCAGCATGAACAGCCGAGTCATCATATAGCCATGTCCGTCCTGTCGTCGTCCGTCTGTCTGTCAAATCCGTGTCTACGTCATTTTTAAACCGCTAACTCAGCTAGAGTATAAGGGCTATTATAACTTTGTGCCAACCGAAAATGTTTGTAATTCTGCAGGCAGATAGGTTTATTTTGGACATCTCCGACCCCATCAAAATATAAAAATTCTGAATCTAGCATGAAATTAGCCGAGTCGACAGCACATTTTTTATACCATGTCCGTCTGATAAACCACCATGCGGGCGTGTTGGCAAAGTTTCAAAAAGATCGAGCCATAAATAAGGAAGATATTCAACCAATAGTATTGCACTGGGGCCAAGTGCTTATGTCGGTTTTTATACCCGCTACTCGAAGAGTCTAAGGGTATTATAAATTTTCGCCACCTCCAATGCCCCCAAAATCGAAAAAAGAGACATCTCCGACCCCATAAAGTATATATATTCTGAATCAGCATGAACAGCCGAGTCGATATAGCCATGTCCTCGTCTGTCCGTCTGTTCTGTCTGTCCGTCCGTGTGAAAACCTAGATCTCAGCTATTATAAGAGCTAGAGCTACCAAATTTGGGAACAATATGTGTTAATTCTGCACGCAGATCAAGTTTATTTTGGATTTTCGCCACGCCTCCATCCGCCCCCACAAATCGAAAAAAAGTCGATTGTAGCTGCAAATATAGCTCTACAGCAATCATTTTTTATACATGTGATAAAAACCACCATGCGGGCGTGTTGGCAAAGTTTCAATAAGATCGGCCGATAAATAAGGAAGATATTCAAGAAATAGTATTGCACTGTGGCCATGTGCTTATGTCGGTTTTTATACCCGCTACTCGAAGAGTATAAGGGTATTATAACTTTGTGCCAACCGAAAATGTTTGTAACAGGCAGAAGGAGACATCTCCGACCCCATAAAGTATATATATTCTGAATCAGCATGAACAGCCGAGTCGATATAGCCATGTCCGTCTGTCCGTCTGTCCGGTCCGTCTTGTCTGTCCGTCTGTCCGTCCGTGTGAAAACCTAGATCTCAGCTATTATAAGAGCTAGAGCTACCAAATTTGGGGACAATATGTGTTAATTCTGCACGCAGATCAAGTTTATTTTGGATTTTCGCCACGCCTCCATCCGCCCCCACAAATCGAAAAAAAGTCGATTGTAGCTGCAAATATAGCTCTACAGCAATCATTTTTTATACATGTGATAAAAACCACCATGCGGGCGTGTTGGCAAAGTTTCAATAAGATCGGCCGATAAATAAGGAAGATATTCAAGAAATAGTATTGCACTGTGGCCATGTGCTTATGTCGGTTTTTATACCCGCTACTCGAAGAGTATAAGGGTATTATAACTTTGTGCCAACCGAAAATGTTTGTAACAGGCAGAAGGAGACATCTCCGACCCCATAAAGTATATATATTCTGAATCAGCATGAACAGCCGAGTCGATATAGCCATGTCCGTCTGTCCGTCTGTCTGTCTGTCCGTCCGTGTGAAAACCTAGATCTCAGCTATTATAAGAGCTAGAGCTACCAAATTTGGGGACAATATGTGTTAATTCTGCACGCAGATCAAGTTTATTTTGGATTTTCGCCACGCCTCCATCCGCCCCCACAAATCGAAAAAAAGTCGATTGTAGCTGCAAATATAGCTCTACAGCAATCATTTTTTATACATGTGATAAAAACCACCATGCGGGCGTGTTGGCAAAGTTTCAATAAGATCGGCCGATAAATAAGGAAGATATTCAAGAAATAGTATTGCACTGTGGCCATGTGCTTATGTCGGTTTTTATACCCGCTACTCGAAGAGTATAAGGGTATTATAACTTTGTGCCAACCGAAAATGTTTGTAACAGGCAGAAGGAGACATCTCCGACCCCATAAAGTATATATATTCTGAATCAGCATGAACAGCCGAGTCGATATAGCCATGTCCGTCTGTCCGTCTGTCTGTCCGTCTGTCTGTCCGTCCGTGTGAAAACCTAGATCTCAGCTATTATAAGAGCTAGAGCTACCAAATTTGGGGACAATATGTGTTAATTCTGCACGCAGATCAAGTTTATTTTGGATTTTCGCCACGCCTCCATCCGCCCCCACAAATCGAAAAAAAGTCGATTGTAGCTGCAAATATAGCTCTACAGCAATCATTTTTTATACATGTGATAAAAACCACCATGCGGGCGTGTTGGCAAAGTTTCAATAAGATCGGCCGATAAATAAGGAAGATATTCAAGAAATAGTATTGCACTGTGGCCATGTGCTTATGTCGGTTTTTATAATACCCGCTACTCGAAGAGTATAAGGGTATTATAACTTTGTGCCAACCGAAAATGTTTGTAACAGGCAGAAGGAGACATCTCCGACCCCATAAAGTATATATATTCTGAATCAGCATGAACAGCCGAGTCGATATAGCCATGTCCGTCTGTCCGTCTGTCTGTCTGTCCGTCCGTGTGAAAACCTAGATCTCAGCTATTATAAGAGCTAGAGCTACCAAATTTGGGGACAATATGTGTTAATTCTGCACGCAGATCAAGTTTATTTTGGATTTTCGCCACGCCTCCATCCGCCCCCACAAATCGAAAAAAAGTCGATTGTAGCTGCAAATATAGCTCTACAGCAATCATTTTTTATACATGTGATAAAAACCACCATGCGGGCGTGTTGGCAAAGTTTCAATAAGATCGGCCGATAAATAAGGAAGATATTCAAGAAATAGTATTGCACTGTGGCCATGTGCTTATGTCGGTTTTTATACCCGCTACTCGAAGAGTATAAGGGTATTATAACTTTGTGCCAACCGAAAATGTTTGTAACAGGCAGAAGGAGACATCTCCGACCCCATAAAGTATATATATTCTGAATCAGCATGAACAGCCGAGTCGATATAGCCATGTCCGTCTGTCCGTCTGTCTGTCCGTCTGTCGCTGTCCGTGTGAAAACCACTAGATCTCAGCTATTATAAGAGCTAGAGCTACCAAATTTGGGGACAATATGTGTTAATTCTGCACGCAGATCAAGTTTATTTTGGATTTTCGCCACGCCTCCATCCGCCCCCACAAATCGAAAAAAAGTCGATTGTAGCTGCAAATATAGCTCTACAGCAATCATTTTTTATACATGTGATAAAAAACCACCATGCGGGCGTGTTGGCAAAGTTTCAATAAGATCGGCCGATAAATAAGGAAGATATTCAAGAAATAGTATTGCACTGTGGCCATGTGCTTATGTCGGTTTTTTATACCCGCTACTCGAAGAGTATAAGGGTATTATAACTTTGTGCCAACCGAAAATGTTTGTAACAGGCAGAAGGAGACATCTCCGACCCCATAAAGTATATATATTCTGAATCAGCATGAACAGCCGAGTCGATATAGCCATGTCCGTCTGTCCGTCTGTCCGTCTGTCCGTCCCGTGTGAAAACCTAGATCTCAGCTATTATAAGAGCTAGAGCTACCAAATTTGGGGACAATATGTGTTAATTCTGCACGCAGATCAAGTTTATTTTGGATTTTCGCCACGCCTCCATCCGCCCCCACAAATCGAAAAAAAATCGATTGTAGCTGCAAATATAGCTCTACAGCAATCATTTTTTATACATGTGATAAAAACCACCATGCGGGCGTGTTGGCAAAGTTTCAATAAGATCGGCCGATAAATAAGGAAGATATTCAAGAAATAGTATTGCACTGTGGCCATGTGCTTATGTCGGTTTTACGTTTTTATACCCGCTACTCGAAGAGTATAAGGGTATTATAACTTTGTGCCAACCGAAAATGTTTGTAACAGGCAGAAGGAGACATCTCCGACCCCATAAAGTATATATATTCTGAATCAGCATGAACAGCCGAGTCGATATAGCCATGTCCGTCTGTCCGTCTGTCCGTCTGTCTGTCCCGTCCGTGTGAAAACCTAGATCTCAGCTATTATAAGAGCTAGAGCTACCAAATTTGGGGACAATATGTGTTAATTCTGCACGCAGATCAAGTTTATTTTTGGATTTTCGCCACGCCTCCATCCGCCCCCACAAATCGAAAAAAAGTCGATTGTAGCTGCAAATATAGCTCTACAGCAATCATTTTTTATACATGTGATAAAAACCACCATGCGGGCGTGTTGGCAAAGTTTCAATAAGATCGGCCGATAAATAAGGAAGATATTCAAGAAATAGTATTGCACTGTGGCCATGTGCTTATGTCAGTTTTTATACCCGCTACTCGAAGAGTATAAGGGTATTATAACTTTGTGCCAACCGAAAATGTTTGTAACAGGCAGAAGGAGACATCTCCGACCCCATAAAGTATATATATTCTGAATCAGCATGAACAGCCGAGTCGATATAGCCATGTCCGTCTGTCCTGTCTGTCCGTCCGTCCGTGTGAAAACCTAGATCTCAGCTATTATAAGAGCTAGAGCTACCAAATTTGGGGACAATATGTGTTAATTCTGCACGCAGATCAAGTTTATTTTGGATTTTCGCCACGCCTCCATCCGCCCCCACAAATCGAAAAAAAAGTCGATTGTAGCTGCAAATATAGCTCTACAGCAATCATTTTTTATACATGTGATAAAAACCACCATGCGGGCGTGTTGGCAAAGTTTCAATAAGATCGGCCGATAAATAAGGAAGATATTCAAGAAATAGTATTGCACTGTGGCCATGTGCTTATGTCGGTTTTTATACCCGCTACTCAATATACCCGCTACTCGAAGAGTATAAGGGTATTATAACTTTGTGCCAACCGAAAATGTTTGTAACAGGCAGAAGGAGACATCTCCGACCCCATAAAGTATATATATTCTGAATCAGCATGAACAGCCGAGTCGATATAGCCATGTCCGTCTGTCCGTCTGTCTGTCCGTCGCTGTCCGTCCGTGTGAAAACCTAGATCTCAGCTATTATAAGAGCTAGAGCTACCAAATTTGGGGACAATATGTGTTAATTCTGCACGCAGATCAAGTTTATTTTGGATTTTCGCCACGCCTCCATCCGCCCCCACAAATCGAAAAAAAAGTCGATTGTAGCTGCAAATATAGCTCTACAGCAATCATTTTTTATACATGTGATAAAAACCACCATGCGGGCGTGTTGGCAAAGTTTCAATAAGATCGGCCGATAAATAAGGAAGATATTCAAGAAATAGTATTGCACTGTGGCCATGTGCTTATGTCGGTTTTTATACCCGCTACTCGAAGAGTATAAGGGTATTATAACTTTGTGCCAACCGAAAATGTTTGTAACAGGCAGAAGGAGACATCTCCGACCCCATAAAGTATATATATATTCTGAATCAGCATGAACAGCCGAGTCGATATAGCCATGTCCGTCGCTGTCCGTCTGTCTGTCTGTCCGTCCGTGTGAAAACCTAGATCTAACTAGCTATTATAAGAGCTAGAGCTACCAAATTTGGGGACAATATGTGTTAATTCTGCACGCAGATCAAGTTTATTTTGGATTTTCGCCACGCCTCCATCCGCCCCCACAAATCGAAAAAAAGTCGATTGTAGCTGCAAATATAGCTCTACAGCAATCATTTTTTATACATGTGCTACAAACCATCCGGGCGTGTTGGCAAAGTTTCAATAAAATCGGCTCCGATAAATAAGGAAGATACCAAATTGGAATAAATCAAAGCTCAAACCCAATTGACAATATGTGTTAATTCTGCACGCAATCAAGTTTATTTTGGATATTCGCCACGCCTCCATCCGCCCCTATAAATCAAAAAAGTCGATTGTAGCTGCAAATATATGTCTACAGCCAATCATTTTTTATACGTTTTCGAAAGTTTTAAAAAAATCGGGTGAAAAATAAAGAAGATTTTTAGGAATAGAATTGCCCTATGGCCATGTGCTTATGTCGGTTTTTATACCCGCTACTCGAAGAGTATAAGGGTATTATAACTTTGTGCCAACCGAAAATGTTTGTAACAGGCAGAAGGAGACATCTCCGACCCCATAAAGTATATATATTCTGAATCAGCATGAACAGCCGAGTCGATATAGCCATGTCCGTCTGTCCGTCTGTCTGTCCGTCCGTGTGAAAACCTAGATCTCAGCTATTATAAGAGCTAGAGCTACCAAATTTTGGGACAATATGTGTTAATTCTGCACGCAGATCAAGTTTATTTTCGATTTTTGCCACGCCTCTACCCGCCCCCATAAATCCAAAAAAAATCGATTGTAGCTGCAAATATAGATCTACAGCAATCATTTTTTATACGTGTTGCGAAATTTCAATAAAATCGGCTGATAAAAAGGAAGATATTGAAGATAAGTATTGCCCAATGTCCATGTGCTTATGTCGGTTTTTATAAAATCGGCTGATAAATAAGGAAGATATTGAAGAAATAGTATTGCCCAATGTCCATGTGCTTATGTCGGTTTTTATAAAATCGGCTGATAAATAAGGAAGATATTGAAGAAATAGTATTGCCCTATGTCCATGTGCTTATGTCGGTTTTTATACCCGCTACTCGAAGAGTATAAGGGTATTATAGCTTTGTGCCAACCGAAAATGTTTGTAACAGGCAGAAGGAGACATCTCCGACCCCATAAAGTATATATATTCTGAATCAGCATGAACAGCCGATTCGAAAAAGCTATGTCCATCAGTCCGTCTATCTGTCCGTCCGTGAGAAATCCTAGATCTGTTAGCTAGCTATTATAAGAGCAAGAGCTACCAAATTTGGAGACAAAATGTGTTAATTCTGCACGCAGATCAACTTTATTTTTGATTTATGCCACGCTTCCATCCGCCCCATAAATAAAAAAAAAGTTTTAATTGTAGCTGCAAATATAGGTCTACAGCAATCATTTTTTATACGTGTTGCGAAAGTTTCAATAAAATCGGCTGAGAAATATGGAAGATATTCAAGAAATAGTATTGCCCTATGTCCATGTGCTTAGTCGGTTTTTATACCCGCTACTCGAAGAGTATAAGGATATTATTGCTTTGTACCAACCGAAAATGTTTGTGACAAGCAAAAGGAGACATCTCCGACCCCATAAAATATATATATTCTGAATCAGCATGAACAGCCGATTCGAAAAAGCTATGTCCATCAGTCCGTCTGTCTGTCCGTCCGTGGGAAAACCTAGATCTATTAGCTAGCTATTATAAGAGCAAGAGCAACCAAATTTGGAGACAATATGTGTTAATTCTGCACGCAGATCAAGTGTATTGTCGATTTTTGCCACGCCTCCATCCGCCCCCATTAATCGAAAAAAAGTCGATTGTAGCTGCATATATAGCTATACAGCAATCATTTTTTATACGTGTTGCGAAAGTTTCAATAAAATCGGCTGAGAAAAATGGAAGATATTCAAGAAATAGTATTGCCCTATGTCCATGTGCTTAGTCGGTTTTTATACCCGCTACTCGAAGAGTATAAGGGTATTATTGCTTTGTACCAATCGAAAATGTTTGTAACAAGCAAAATGAGACATCTCCGACCCCATATAATATATATATTCTGTATCAGCATGAACAGCCGATTCGAAAAAGCTATGTCCATCAGTCCGTCTGTCTGTCCGTCCGTGTGAAAACCTAGATATATTAGCTAGCTATTATAAGAGCAAGAGCAACCAAATTTGGAGACAATATGTGTTAATTCTGCACGCAGATCAAGTTTATTGTGGATTTTTGCCACGCCTCCATCCGCCCCTATAAATCGAAAAAAAAGTCGATTGTAGCTGCAAATATAGCTCTACATATATATGATAAAAACCAACCTGCGGGCGTGTTGCGAAAGTTTCAATAAAATCGGCTGATAAATAAGGAAGATACCAAATTTGGAGACAATATGTGTTAATTCTGCACGCAGATCAAGTTTATTGTGGATTTTTGCCCTTCCTCCATCCGCCCCCATAAATCAAAAAAAAAGTCGATTGTAGCTGCAAACATAGCTCAACAGCAACCATTTTTTATACATATGATAAATACCAACCCGCGGGCGTGTTGCGAAAGTGTCCATAAAATCGGCTGATAAATAAGGAAGATACCAAATTTGGAGACAATATGTGTTAATTCTGCACGCAGATCAAGTATATTGTCGATTTTTGCCACGCCTCCATCCGCCCCAATAAATCGAAAAAAGTCGATTCTATCAGCAAATATATCTCTACAGCAATCATCATTTTATACATATGATAAGTACCAACCAAATTGTCTCCAGATCAAGTTTATTGTGGATATTTGCCACGCCTCCATCCGCCCCTAAAAATCGAAAAAAAGTCGATTGTAGCTGCAAATATAGGTCTACAGCAATCATTTTTTATACGTGTTGCGAAAGTTTCAATAAAAACGGCTGAGAAATAAAGAAGATATTCAGGAATAGTATTGCCCTATGTACATGTGCTTATGTCGGTTTTTATACCCGCAACTCGTAGAGTATAAGGGTATTTTTGCTTTTTACCAACCGAAAATGTTTGTAACAAGCAAATGGAGACATCTCCGACCCCATAAAATATATATATTCTGAATCGGCATGAACAGCAGAGTCGATATAGCTATGTCCGTCAGTCCGTCTGTCTGTCTGTCCGTCCGTCTGAAAACCTAGATCTATTAGCTAGCTATTATAAGAGATAGAGCTACCAAATTTGGAGACAATATGTGTTAATTCTGCACGCAGATCAAGTTTATTGTGGATTTTTGCCACGCCTCCATCCGCCCCCATAAATCGGAAAAAGTCGATTCTAGCTGCAAATATAGCTCTACAACAATCATTTTTTATACATTTTTTATACAAATATAGCTCAACAGCAATCATTTTTATACCCACTACTCGAAGAGTATAAGGGTATTATTGCTTTGTACCAACCGAAAATGTTTGTAACAAGCAAAAGGAGACATCTCCGACCCCATAAAATATATATATTCTGTATCAGCATGAACAGCCGAGTCGATATAGCTATGTCCGTCTGTCCTTCTGTCTGTCCGTATGAAAACCTGGATCTCAGCTATTATAAGAGCTAGGGCTACCAAATTTGGGGACATCATGTGTTAATTATGCCCGCAGATTAAGTTTATGTTGGATTTTTGCCACGCCTCCATCAGCCCCCAAAAATCGAAAAAAAAGTCGATTGTAGCTGCAAATATACCTCTACAGCAATCATTTTTTATACATTTTTTATACAAATATAGCTCTACAGCAATCATTTTTATACCCGCTACTCGAAGAGTATAAGGGTATTATAACTTTGTGCCAACCGAAAATATTTGTAACAGGCAGAAGGAGAAATCTCCGATCCGATAAAGTATATATATTCTGAATCAGCATGAACAGCCGAGTCGATATAGCCATGTCCGTCTGTCCGTCTGTCCGTCTGTCTGTCCGTATGAAAACCTAGATCTCAGCTATAACAAGAGCTAGAGCTACCAAATTTGGAGACAATATGTGTTAATTCTGCACGCAGATCAAGTGTATTGTCGATTTTTGCCACGCCTCCATCCGCCCTCATAAATCGAAAAAAGTCGATTCTAGCTGCAAATATAGCTCTACAGCAATCATCATTTTATACATATGATAAGTACCAACCCGCGGGCGTGTTGCGAAAGTGTCAATAAAATCGGCTGATAAATAAGGAAGATATCAAATTTGGAGACAATATGTGTTAGTTCTGCACGCAGATCAAGTTTATTGTGGATTTTTGCCACGCCTCCATCCGCCCCTGTAAATCGAAAAAAAGTCGATTGTAGCTGCAAATATAGGTCTACAGCAATCATTTTTTATACGTGTTGCGAAAGTTTCAATAAAATCGGCTGAGAAATATGGAAGATATTCAAGAAATAGTATTGCCCTATGTCCATGTGCTTAGTCGGTTTTTATACCCGCTACTCGAAGAGTATAAGGGTATTATTGCTTTGTACCAACCGAAAATGTTTGTAACAAGCAAAATGAGACATCCCCGGCCCCATATAATATATATATTCTGTATCAGCATGAACAGCCGAGTCCAAATAGCTATATCCGTCTGTCCTTCTGTCTGTCTGTCCGTCCGTGTGAAAACCTAGATCTATTAGCTAGCTATTATAAGAGATAGAGCTACCAAATTTGGAGACAATATGTGTTAATTCTGCACGCAGATCAAGTGTATTGTCGATTTTTGCCACGCCTCAATCCGCCCCCATAAATCGAAAAAAAGTCGATATTATAAGAGCAAAGTAGCTATTATAAGAGCAAGAGCAACCAAATTTGGAGATAATATGTGTTAATTCTGCACGCAGATCAAGTGTATTGTCGATTTTTGCCACGCCTCCATCCGCCCCCATAAATCGAAAACAGTCGATTCTAGCTGCAAATATAGCTCTACAGCAATCATCATTTTATACATATGATAAGTACCAACCCGCGGGCGTGTTGCGAAAGTGTCAATAAAATCGGCTGATAAATAAGGAAGATACCAAATCTGGAGACAATATGAGTTAATTCTGCACGCAGATCAAGTTTATTGTGGATTTTTGCCACGCCTCCATCCGCACCTATAAATCGAAAAAAAGGCGATTGTAGCTGCAATTAAGCTCTACAGCAATCATTTTTTATACATATGATAAATGCCAACCCGCGGGCGTGTTGCGAAAGTGTCAATAAAATCGGCTGATAAATAAGGAAGATATCAAATTTGGAGACAATATGTGTTAATTCTGCACGCAGATCAAGTTTATTGTGGATTTTTGTCACGCCTCCATCCGCACCCATAAATCGGAAAAAGTCGATTCTAGCTGCAAATATAGCTCTACAACAATCATTTTTTATACATTTTTTATACAAATATAGCTCAACAGCAATCATTTTTATACCCACTACTCGAAGAGAATAAGGGTATTATTGCTTTGTACCAACCGAAAATGTTTGTAACAAGCAAAAGGAGACATCTCCGACCCCATAAAATATATATATTCTGTATCAGCATGAACAGCCGAGTCGATATAGCTATGTCCGTCTGTCCTTCTGTCTGTCTGTCCGTCCGTGTGAAAACCTAGATCTATACTAGCTATTATAAGAGCTAGGGCTACCAAATTTGGGGACAATATGTGTTAATTCTGCACGCAGATCAAGTTTATTTTGGATTTTCGCCACGCCTCCATCCGCCCCCATAAATCGAAAAAAAGTCGATTGTAGCTGCAAATATAGCTCTTAACAGCAATCATTTTTTATACATTTTTTATAAAAAAATGTTTGAAAGTTCAATAAAATATCGCATTGTCGGTTTTTATACCCGCTACTCGAAGAGTATAAGGGTATTATAACTTTGTGCCAACCGAAAATATTTGTAACAGGCAGAAGGAGACATCTCCGACCCCATAAAGTATATATATTCTGAATCAGCATGAACATCCGAGTCGATATAGCCATGTCCGTCTGTCCGTCTTGTGAAAACCTAGATCTCAGCTATTATAAGAGCTAGAGCTACCAAATTTGGAGACAATATGTGTTAATTCAGCACGCAGATCAAGTGTATTGTCGATTTTTGCCACGCCTCCATCCGCCACCATAAATCGAAAAAAGTCGATTCTAGCTGCAAATATAGCTCTATAGCAATCATTTTTTATACTTATGATAAATACCAACCCGCGGGCGTGTTGCGAAAGTGTCAATAAAATCGGCTGATAAATAAGGAAGATACCAAATTTGGAGACAATATGTGTTAATTCTGCACGCAGATCAAGTTTATTGTGGATTTTTGCCACGCCTCCATCCGCCCCTATAAATCGAAAAAAAAGTCGATTGTAGCTGCAAATATAGGTCTACAGCAATCATTTTTTATACGTGTTGCGAAAGTTTCAATAAAATCGGCTGAGAAAAATGGAAGATATTCAAGAAATAGTATTGCCCTATGTCCATGTGCTTAGTCGGTTTTTATACCCGCTACTCGAAGAGTATAAGGGTATTATTGCTTTGTACCAACCGAAAATGTTTGTAACAAGCAAAATGAGACATCTCCGACCCCATATAATATATATATTCTGTATCAGCATGAACAGCCGAGTCGAAATAGCTATATCCGTCTGTCCTTCTCTCTGTCTGTCCGTCCTTTGAAAACCTAGATCTATTAGCTAGCTATTATAAGAGATAGAGCTACCAAATTTGGAGACAATATGTGTTAATTTTGCACGCAGATCAAGTGTATTGTCGATTTTTGCCACGCCTCAATCCGCCCCCATAAATCGAAAAAAAGTCGCTATTATAAGAGCAAAGTAGCTATTATAAGAGCAAGAGCAACCAAATTTGGAGACAATATGTGTTAATTCTACACGCAGATCAAGTTTATTGTGGATTTTTGCTACGCCTCCATCCGCCCCTATAAATAAAAAAAGTCGATTGTAGCTGCAAATATAGCTCTACAGTAATCATTTTTTATACATATGATAAAAACCAACCTGCGGGCGTGTTGCGAAAGTTTCAATAAAATCGGCTGATAAATAAGGAAGATACCAAATTCGGAGACAATATATGTTAATTCTGCACGCAGATCAAGTTTATTGTGGATTTTTGCCACGCCTCCATCCGCCCCTATAAATCGAAAAAAAGTCGATTGTAGCTGCAAATATAGGTCTACAGCAATCATTTTTAATACGTGTTGCGAAAGTTTCAATAAAATCGGCTGAGAAATATGGAAGATATTCAAGAAATATGTTAGTATTGCTCTATGCCCATGTGCTTAGTCGGTTTTTATACCCGCTACTCGAAGAGTTTAAGGGTATTATTGCTTTGTACCAACCGAAAATGTTTGTAACAAGCAAAATGAGACATCTCCGACCCCATATAATATATATATTCTGTATCAGCATGAACAGCCGAGTCGAAATAGCTATATCCGTCTGTCCTTCTGTCTGTCTGTCCGTCCGTGTGAAAACCTAGATCTATTAGCTAGCTATTATAAGAGATAGAGCTACCAAATTTGGAGACAATATGTGTTAATTCTGCACGCAGATCAAGTGTATTGTCGATTTTTGCCACGCCTCCATCCGCCCCCATAAATCGAAAAAAAGTCGATTGTAGCTGCAAATATAGCTATACAGCAATCATTTTTATACGTGTTGCGAAAGTTTCAATAAAATCGGCTGATAAATAAGGAAGATATTGAAGATATAGTATTGCCCAATGTCCATGTGCTTATGTCGGTTTTTATAAAATCGGCTGAGAAATAAGGAAGATATTCAAGAAATAGTATTGCCCAATGTCCATGTGCTTATGTCGGTTTTTATAAAATCGGCTGATAAATAAGGAAGATATTGAAGAAATAGTATTGCCCTATGTCCATGTGCTTAGTCGGTTTTTATACACGCTACTCGAAGAGTATAAGGGTATTATTGCTTTGTACCAACCGAAAATGTTTGTGACAAGCAAAAGGAGACATCGCCGACCCCATAAAATATATATATTCTGAATCAGGATGAACAGCCGATTCGAAAAAGCTATGTCCATCAGTCCGTCTGTCTGTCCGTCCGTGTGAAAACCTAGATCTAATAGCTAGCTATTATAAGAGCAAGAGCAACCAAATTTGGAGACAATATGTGTTAATTCTGCACGCAGATCAAGTTTATTGTGGATTTTTGCCACGCCTCCATCCGCCCCTATAAATCGAAAAAAAAGTCGATTGTAGCTGCAAATATAGGTCTACAGCAATCATTTTTTATACGTGTTGCGAAAGTTTCAATAAAATCGGCTGAGAAATAAGGAAGATATTCAAGAAATATGTTAGTATTGCTCTATGCCCATGTGCTTAGTCGGTTTTTATACCCGCTACTCGAAGAGTTTAAGGGTATTATTGCTTTGTACCAACCGAAAATGTTTGTAACAAGCAAAAGGAGACATCTCCGACCCCATATAATATATATATTCTGTATCAGCATGAACAGCCGAGTCGAAATAGCTATATCCGTCTGTCCTTCTGTCTGTCTGTCCGTCCGTGTGAAAACCTAGATCTATTAGCTAGCTATTATAAGAGATAGAGCTACCAAATTTGGAGACAATATGTGTTAATTCTGCACGCAGATCAAGTGTATTGTCGATTTTTGCCACGCCTCCATCCGCCACCCATAAATCGAAAAAAAGTCGATTGTAGCTGCAAATATAGCTATACAGCAATCATTTTTATACGTGTTGCGAAAGTTTCAATAAAATCGGCTGATAAATAAGGAAGATATTGAAGATATAGTATTGCCCAATGTCCATGTGCTTATGTCGGTTTTTATAAAATCGGCTGAGAAATAAGGAAGATATTCAAGAAATAGTATTGCCCAATGTGCATGTGCTTATGTCGGTTTTTATAAAATCGGCTGAGAAATAAGGAAGATATTCAAGAAATAGTATTGCCCAATGTCCATGTGGTTATGTCGGTTTTTATAAAATCGGCTGATAAATAAGGAAGATATTGAAGAAATAGTATTGCCCTATGTCCATGTGCTTAGTCGGTTTTTATACACGCTACTCGAAAAGTATAAGGGTATTATTGCTTTGTACCAACCGAAAATGTTTGTAACAAGCAAAAGGAGACATCTCCGACCCCATAAAATATATATATTCTGTATCAGCATGAACAGCCGAGTCGAAAAAGCTATGTCCGTCAGTCCGTCTGTCTGTCTGTCCGTCCGTGTGAAAACCTAGATCTATTAGCTAGCTATTATAAGAGCAAGAGCAACCAAATTTGGAGACAATATGTGTTAATTCTGCATGCAGATCAAGTGTATTGTGGATTTTTGCCACGCCTTCATCCGGCCCCATAAATCGAAAAAAGTCGATTCTAGCTGCAAATATAGCTCTACATATATATGATAAAAACCAACCTGCGGGCGTGTTGCGAAAGTTTCAATAAAATCGGCTGATAAATAAGGAAGATACCAAATTTGGAGACAATATGTGTTAATTCTGCACGCAGATCAAGTTTATTATGGATTTTTGCCACGCCTCCATCCGCCCCCACAAATCGAAAAAAAGTCGATTGTAGCTGCAAATATAGCTCTACAGCAATCATTTTTTTAAATTTTCGAAATTTCAATAACCAAATATAGCTCTACAGCAATCATCATTTTATACCAGCTACTCGAAGAGTACCAAGGGTCCTTCTGTCTGTCTGTCCCTCCGTGTGAAAACCTAGATCTATTAGCTAGCTATTATAAGAGCAAGAGCAACCAAATTTGGAGATAATATGTGTTAATTCTGCCCGCAGATTAAGTTTATTGTGAATTTTTGCCCTGCCTCCATCCGCCCCCATAAATCAAAAAAAAAGTCGATTGTAGCTGCAAATATAGCTCTACAGCAATCATTTTTTATACTTATGATAAATACCAACCCGCGGGCGTGTTGCGAAAGTGTCAATAAAATCGGCTGATAAATAAGGAAGATACCAAATTTGGAGACAATATGTGTTATTTCTGCACGCAGATCAAGTTTATTGTGGATATTTGCCACGCCTCCATCCGCCCCTATAAATCGAAAAAAAGTCGATTGTAGCTGCAAATATAGGTCTATAGCAATCATTTTTTATACGTGTGGCGAAAGTTTCAATAAAATCGGCTGAGAAATAAAGAAGATATTCAGGAATAGTATTGCCCTATGTACATGTGCTTATGTCGGTTTTTATACCCGCAACTCGTAGAGTATAAGGGTATTTTTGCTTTGTACCAACCGAAAATGTTTGTAACAAGCAAATGGAGACATCTCCGACCCCATAAAATATATATATTCTGAATCGGCATGAACAGCCGAGTCGATATAGCTATGTCCGTCAGTCCGTCTGTCTGTCTGTCCGTCCGTGTGAAAACCTAGATCTATTAGCTAGCTATTATAAGAGATAGAGCTACCAAATTTGGAGACAATATGTGTTAATTCTGCACGCAGATCAAGTTTATTGTGGATTTTTGCCACGCCTCCATCCGCCCCCATAAATCGAAAAAAGTCGATTCTAGCTGCAAATATAGCTCTACAACAATCATTTTTTATACAAATATAGCTCAACAGCAATCATTTTTATACCCGCTACTCGAAGAGTATAAGGGTATTATAACTTTGTGCCAACCGAAAATATTTGTAACAGGCAGAAGGAGAAATCTCCGACCCGATAAAGTATATATATTCTGAATCAGCATGAACAGTCGAGTCGATATAGCCATGTCCGTCTGTCCGTCTGTCCGTCTGTCAGTCCGTATGAAAACCTAGATCTCAGCTATAACAAGAACTAGAGCTACCAAATTTGGGGACATCATGTGTCAATTCTGCACGCAGATCAAGTTTATTGTGGATTTTTGCCACGCCTCTATCCGCCCCTATAAATCGAAAAAAAGTCGATTGTAGCTGCAAATATAGCTCTACAGCAATCATTTTTTATACGTGTTGCAAGAGTTTCAATAAAATCGGCTGAGAAATATGGAAGATATTCAAGAAATAGTATTGCCCTATGTACATGTGCTTATGTCGGTTTTTATACCCGCAACTTTGGAGACAATATGTGTTAATTCTGCATGCAGATCAAGTGTATTGTGGATTTTTGCCACGCCTTCATCCGGCCCCACAAATCGAAAAAGTCGATTCTAGCTGCAAATATAGCTCTACAGCAATCATTTTTTATACCCGCTACTCGAAGAGTATAAGGGTATTATAACTTTGTGCCAACCGAAAATATTTGTAACAGGCAGAAGGAGACATCTCCGACCCCATAAAGTATATATATTCTGAATCAGCATGAACAGTCGAGTCGATATAGCCATGTCCGTCTGTCCGTCTGTCCGTCTGTCTGTCCGTCCGTGTGAAAACCTAGATCTACTAGCTATAACAAGAACTAGAGCTACCAAATTTGGGGACATCATGTGTCAATTCTGCACGCAGATCAAGTTTATTGTGGATTTTTGCCACGCCTCTATCCGCCCCTATAAATCGAAAAAAAGTCGATTGTAGCTGCAAATATAGCTCTACAGCAATCATTTTTTATACGTGTTGCAAGAGTTTCAATAAAATCGGCTGAGAAATATGGAAGATATTCAAGAAATAGTATTGCCCTATGTACATGTGCTTATGTCGGTTTTTATACCCGCAACTTTGGAGACAATATGTGTTAATTCTGCATGCAGATCAAGTGTATTGTGGATTTTTGCCACGCCTTCATCCGGCCCCATAAATCGAAAAAAGTCGATTCTAGCTGCAAATATAGCTCTACAACAATCATTTTTTATACAAATATAGCTCAACAGCAATCATTTTTATACCCGCTACTCGAAGAGTATAAGGGTATTATAACTTTGTGCCAACCGAAAATATTTGTAACAGGCAGAAGGAGAAATCTCCGACCCGATAAAGTATATATATTCTGAATCGGCATGAACAGCAGAGTCGATATAGCTATGTCAGTCAGTCCGTCTGTCTCTCTGTCCGCCCGTCTGAAAACCTAGATCTATTAGCTAGCTATTATAAGAGCAAGAGCAACCAAATTTGGAGACAATATGTGTTAATTCTGCACGCAGATCAAGTGTATTGTCGATTTTTGCCACGCCTCCATCCGCCCCCATAAATCGAAAACAGTCGATTCTAGCTGCAAATATAGCTCTACAGCAATCATGATTTTATACATATGATAAGTACCAACCCGCGGGCGTGTTGCGAAAGTGTCAATAAAATCGGCTGATAAATAAGGAAGATACCAAATCTGGAGACAATATGTGTTAATTCTGCACGCAGATCAAGTTTATTGTGGATTTTTTCCACGCCTCCATCCGCACAAATAAATCGAAAAAAAGGCGATTGTAGCTGCAATTAAGCTCTACAGCAATCATTTTTTATACATATGATAAATGCCAACCCGCGGGCGTGTTGCGAAAGTGTCAATAAAATCGGCTGATAAATAAGGAAGATATCAAATTTGGAAACAATATGTGTTGATTCTGCATGCAGATCAAGTTTATTGTGGATTTTTGCCACGCCTCCATCCGCCCCTGTAAATCGAAAAAAAGTCGATTGTAGCTGCAAATATAGGTCTTCAGCATTAATTTTTTATACGTGTTGCGAAAGTTTCAATAAAATCGGCTGAGAAATAAGGAAGATATTCAAGAAATATGTTAGTATTGTCCGATGTCCATGTGCTTAGTCGGTTTTTATACCCGCTACTCGAAGAGTATAAGGGTATTATTGCTTTGTACCAACCGAAAATGTTTGTAACAAGCAAAAGAAGACTTCTCCGACCCCATAAAATATATATTCTGTATCAGTATGAACAGCCGAGTCGAAATAGCTATGTCCGTCTGTCCTTCTGTCTGTCTGTCCGTCCGTGTGAAAACCTAGATCTATTAGCTAGCTATTATTAGAGATAGAGCTACCAAATTTGGAGACAATATGTGTTAATTCTGCACGCAGATCAAGTGTATTGTCGATATTTGCCACGCCTCCATCCGCCCCCATAAATCGAAAAAGTCGATTCTAGCTGCAAATATAGCTCTACAACAATCATTTTTTATACATTTTTTCTACAAATATAGCTCAACAGCAATCATTTTTATACCCACTACTCGAAGAGTATAAGGGTATTATAACTTTGTGCCAACCGAAAATATTTGTAACAGGCAGATAAAGTATATATATTCTGAATCAGCATGAACAGCCGAGTCGATATAGCCATGTCCGTCTGTCCGTCTGTCCGTCTGTCCGTCTGTCCGTCTGTCCGTCTGTCCGTCTGTCCGTCTGTCTGTCCGTATGAAAACCTAGATCTCAGCTATTATAAGAGCTAGAGCTACCAAATTTGGAGACAATATGTGTTAATTATGCCCGCAGATCAAGTTTATTTTGGATTTTTGCCACGCCTCCATCAGCCCCCAAAAATCGAAAAAAAAGTCGATTGTAGCTGCAGATATACCTCTACAGCAATTATTTTTTATACATTTTTTATACAAATATAGCTCTACCGCAATCATTTTTATACCCGCTACTCGAAGAGTATAAGGGTATTATAACTTTGTGCAAACCGAAAATATTTGTAACAGGCAGAAGGAGAAATCTCCGACCGGATAAAGTATATATATTCTGAATCAGCATGAACAGCCGAGTCGATATAGCCATGTCCGTCTGTCCGTCTGTCCGTCTGTCCGTCTGTCCGTCTGTCCGTCTGTCCGTCTGTCCGTCTGTCTGTCCGTATGAAAACCTAGATCTCAGCTATTATAAGAGCTAGAGCTACCAAATTTGGAGACAATATGTGTCAATTCTGCACGCAGATCAAGTTTATTGTGGATTTTTGCCTCGCCTCTATCCGCCCCTATAAATCGAAAAAAAGTCGATTGTAGCTGCAAATATAGCTCTACAGCAATCATTTTTTATACGTGTTGCAAGAGTTTCAATAAAATCGGCTGAGAAATATGGAAGATATTCAAGAAATAGTATTGCCCTATGTACATGTGCTTATGTCGGTTTTTATACCCGCAACTTTGGAGACAATATGTGTTAATTCTGCATGCAGATCAAGTGTATTGTGGATTTTTGCCACGCCTTCATCCGGCCCCATAAATCGAAAAAAGTCGATTCTAGCTGCAAATATAGCTCTACATATATATGATAAAAACCAACCTGCGGGCGTGTTGCGAAAGTTTCAATAAAATCGGCTGATATATAAGGAAGATACCAAATTTGGAGACAATATGTGTTAATTCTGCACGCAGATCAAGTTTATTGTGAATTTTTGCCCTGCCTCCATCCGCCCCCATAAATCAAAAAAAAAGTCGATTGTAGCTTCAAATATAGCTCTACAGCAATCATTTTTTATACATATGATAAATACCAACCCGCGGGCGTGTTGCGAAAGTGTCAATAAAATCGGCTGATAAATAAGGAAGATACCAAATTTGGAGACAATATGTGTTATTTCTGCACGCAGATCAAGTTTATTGTGGATATTTGCCACGCCTCCATCCGCCCCTATAAATCGAAAAAAAGTCGATTGTAGCTGCAAATATAGGTCTATAGCAATCATTATACGTGTGGCGAAAGTTTCAATAAAATCGGCTGAGAAATAAAGAAGATATTCAGGAATAGTATTGCCCTATGTACATGTGCTTATGTCGGTTTTTATACCCGCAACTCGTAGAGTATAAGGGTATTTTTGCTTTGTACCAACCGAAAATGTTTGTAACAAGCAAATGGAGACATCTCCGACCCCATAAAATATATATATTCTGAATCGGCATGAACAGCAGAATCGATATAGCTATGTCCGTCAGTCCGTCTGTCTCTCTGTCCGTCCGTCTGAAAACCTAGATCTATTAGCTAGCTATTATAAGAGATAGAGCTACCAAATTTGGAGACAATATGTGTTAATTCTGCACGCAGATCAAGTTTATTGTGGATTTTTGCCACGCCTCCATCCGCCCCCATAAATCGAAAAAAGTCGATTCTAGCTGCAAATATAGCTCTACAACAATCATTTTTTATACAAATATAGCTCAACAGCAATCATTTTTATACCCGCTACTCGAAGAGTATAAGGGTATTATAACTTTGTGCCAACCGAAAATATTTGTAACAGGCAGAAGGAGAAATCTCCGACCCGATAAAGTATATATATTCTGAATCAGCATGAACAGTCGAGTCGATATAGCCATGTCCGTCTGTCCGTCTGTCCGTCTGTCAGTCCGTATGAAAACCTAGATCTCAGCTATAACAAGAGCTAGAGCTACCAAATTTGGAGACAATATGTGTTAATTCTGCACGCAGATCAAGTGTATTGTCGATTTTTGCCACGCCTCCATCCGCCCCCATAAATCGAAAACAGTCGATTCTAGCTGCAAATATAGCTCTACAGCAATCATGATTTTATACATATGATAAGTACCAACCCGCGGGCGTGTTGCGAAAGTGTCAATAAAATCGGCTGATAAATAAGGAAGATACCAAATCTGGAGACAATATGTGTTAATTCTGCACGCAGATCAAGTTTATTGTGGATTTTTTCCATGCCTCCATCCGCACAAATAAATCGAAAAAAAAGGCGATTGTAGCTGCAATTAAGCTCTACAGCAATCATTTTTTATACATATGATAAATGCCAACCCGCGGGCGTGTTGCGAAAGTGTCAATAAAATCGGCTGATAAATAAGGAAGAGTATCAAATTTGGAAACAATATGTGTTGATTCTGCATGCAGATCAAGTTTATTGTGGATTTTTGCCACGCCTCCATCCGCCCCTGTAAATCGAAAAAAAGTCGATTGTAGCTGCAAATATAGGTCTTCAGCATTAATTTTTTATACGTGTTGCGAAAGTTTCAATAAAATCGGCTGAGAAATAAGGAAGATATTCAAGAAATATGTTAGTATTGTCCGATGTCCATGTGCTTAGTCGGTTTTTATACCCGCTACTCGAAGAGTATAAGGGTATTATTGCTTTGTACCAACCGAAAATGTTTGTAACAAGCAAAAGAAGACTTCTCCGACCCCATAAAATATATATTCTGTATCAGTATGAACAGCCGAGTCGAAATAGCTATGTCCGTCTGTCCTTCTGTCTGTCTGTCCGTCCGTGTGAAAACCTAGATCTATTAGCTAGCTATTATTAGAGATAGAGCTACCAAATTTGGAGACAATATGTGTTAATTCTGCACGCAGATCAAGTGTATTGTCGATATTTGCCACGCCTCCATCCGCCCCCATAAATCGAAAAAGTCGATTCTAGCTGCAAATATAGCTCTACAACAATCATTTTTTATACATTTTTTACAAATATAGCTCAACAGCAATCATTTTTATACCCACTACTCGAAGAGTATAAGGGTATTATAACTTTGTGCCAACCGAAAATATTTGTAACAGGCAGATAAAGTATATATATTCTGAATCAGCATGAACAGCCGAGTCGATATAGCCATGTCCGTCTGTCCGTCTGTCTGTCCGTATGAAAACCTGGATCTCAGCTATTATAAGAGCTAGAGCTACCAAATTTGGGGACATCATGTGTTAATTATGCCCGCAGATCAAGTTTATTTTGGATTTTTGCCACGCCTCCATCAGCCCCCAAAAATCGAAAAAAAAGTCGATTGTAGCTGCAGATATACCTCTACAGCAATTATTTTTTATACATTTTTTATACAAATATAGCTCTACCGCAATCATTTTTATACCCGCTACTCGAAGAGTATAAGGGTATTATAACTTTGTGCAAACCGAAAATATTTGTAACAGGCAGAAGGAGAAATCTCCGACCCGATAAAGTATATATATTCTGAATCAGCATGAACAGCCGAGTCGATATAGCCATGTCCGTCTGTCCATCTGTCCGTCTGTCCGTCTGTCCGTCTGTCCGTCTGTCCGTCTGTCCGTCTGTCTGTCCGTATGAAAACCTAGATCTCAGCTATTACAAGAGCTAGAGCTACTAAATTTGGGGACATCATGTGTCAATTCTGCACGCAGATCAAGTTTATTGTGGATTTTTGCCACGCCTCTATCCGCCCCTATAAATCGAAAAAAAGTCGATTGTAGCTGCAAATATAGCTCTACAGCAATCATTTTTTATACGTGTTGCAAGAGTTTCAATAAAATCGGCTGAGAAATATGGAAGATATTCAAGAAATAGTATTGCCCTATGTACATGTGCTTATGTCGGTTTTTATACCCGCAACTCGTAGAGTATCAGGATATTTTTGCTTTGTACCAACCGAAAATGTTTGTAACAAGCAAGTGGAGACATCTCCGTCCCCATAAAATATATATATTCTGAATCGGCATGAACAGCCGAGTCGATATAGCTATGTCCGTCAGTCCGTCCGTCTGTCTGTCCGTCCGTGTGAAAACCTTGATCTATTAGCTAGCTATTATAAGAGCAAGAGCAACCAAATTTGGAGATAATATGTGTTAATTCTACATGCCGATCAAGTGTATTGTCGATTTTTGCCAGGCCTCCATCTGCTCCATAAATCGAAAAAATTCGATTCTAGCTGCAAATATAGCTCTACAGAATCATTTTTTATACATGTGATAAAAACCACCCTGCGGGCGTCTTGCGAAAGTGTCAATAAAATCGGCTGATAAATAAAGAAGATACCAAATTTGGCACCTTTCCGCACCTATAAATCGAAAAAAAAAGTCGATTGTAGCTGCAATTAAGCTCTACAGCAATCATTTTTTATACTTGTTGCGAAAGTTTCAATAAAATCGGCTGAGAAATAAGGAAGATATTCAAGAAATAGTATTGCCTTATGTTCATGTGCTGTCCGTCTGTCCGTCTGTCTGTCCGAATGAAAACCTAGAACTCAGCTATTACAAGAGCTAGAGCTACCAAATTTGGGGACATCATGTGTTAATTCTGCACGCAGATCAAGTTTATTGCGGATTTTCGCCACGCCTCTATCCGCCCCCATAAATCGGAAAGAGTCGATTGTAGCTTCAAATATAGCTCTACAGCAATCATTTTTTATACGTATTGCGAGAGTTTCAATAAAATCGGCTGAGAAATATGGAAGATATTCAATTAATAGTATTGCCCTATGTACATGTGCTTATGTCGGTTTTTATACCCGCAACAGAGTATAAGGGTATTTTTGCTTTGTACCAACCGAAAACGTTTGTAACAAGCAAATGGAGACATCTCCGACCCCATAATATATATATATTCTGAATCGGGATGAACAGCCGAGTCGATATAGCTATGTCCGTCATTCCGTCTGTCTGTCTGTCCGTCCGTGTGAAAACCTAGATCTATTAGCTAGCTATTATAAGAGCAAGAGCAACCAAATTTGGAGATAATATGTGTTAATTCTGCATGCAGAACAAGTGTATTGTCGATTTTTGCCAGGCCTCCATCCGCCCCCATAAATCGAAAAAAGTCGATTCTAGCTGCAATTAAAGCTCTACAGAATCATTTTTTATACATTTTTTATACAAATATAGCTCAACAGCAATCATTTTTTTACCCACTACTCGAAGAGTATAAGGGTATTATAACTTTGTGCCAACCGAAAATATTTGTAACAGGCAGATAAAGTATATATATTCTGAATCAGCATGAACAGCCGAGTCGATATAGCTATGTCCGTCTGTTCGTCCGTCTGTCCGTATGAAAACCTGGATCTCAGCTATTATAAGAGCTAGAGCTACCAAATTTGGGGACATCATGTGTTAATTATGCCCGCAGATCAAGATTTTTTTGGATTTTTGCCACGCCTCCATCAGCCCCCAAAAATCGAAAAAAAGTCGATTGTAGCTGCAAATATACCTCTACAGCAATTATTTTTTATACATTTTTTATACAAATATAGCTCAACAGCAATCATTTTTATACCCGCTACTCGAAGAGTATAAGGGTATTATAACTTTGTGCAAACCGAAAATATTTGTAACAGGCAGAAGGAGAAATCTCCGACCCGATAAAGTATATATATTCTGAATCAGCATGAACAGCCGAGTCGATATAGCCATGTCCGTCTGTCCATCTGTCCGTCTGTCTGTCCGTATGAAAACCTAGATCTCAGCTATTACAAGAGCTAGAGCTACTACATTTGGGGACATCATGTGTCAATTCTGCACGCAGATCAAGTTTATTGTGGATTTTTGCCACGCCTCTATCCGCCCCTATAAATCGAAAAAAAAAGTCGATTGTAGCTGCAAATATAGCTCTACAGCAATCATTTTTTATAGGAAGATATTCAAGAAATAGTATTGCCCTATGTACATGTGCTTATGTCGGTTTTTATACCCGCAACTCGTAGAGTATAAGGGTATTTTTGCTTTGTACCAACCGAAAATGTTTGTAACAAGCAAATGGAGACATCTCCGTCCCCATAAAATATATATATTCTGAATCGGCATGAACAGCCGAGTCGATATAGCTATGTCCGTCAGTCCGTCCGTCTGTCTGTCCGTCCGTGTGAAAACCTAGATCTATTAGCTAGCTATTATAAGAGCAAGAGCAACCAAATTTGGAGATAATATGTGTTAATTCTGCATGCGGATTAAGCGTATTGTTGATTTTTGCCAGGCCTCCATCTGCCCCCATAAATCGAAAAAATTCTATTCTAGCTGCAAATATAGCTCTACAGAATCATTTTTTATACATGTGATAAAAACCACCCTGCGGGCGTGTTGCGAAAGTGTCAATAAAATCGGCTGATAAATATGGAAGATACCAAATTTGGAGACAATAGGTGTTAATTCTGCATGCAGATCAAGTTTATTATGGATTTATATTATATATTATAAGAGCAAGAGCAACCAACTTTGGAGATAATATGTGTTAATTCTGCATGCAGATCAAGTGTATTGTCGATTTTTGCCAGGCCTCCATCCGCCCCCATAAATCGAAAAAAGTCGATTCTAGCTGCAAATATAGCTCTACAGAATCATTTTTTATACATGTGATAAAAACCACCCTGCGGGCGTGTTGCGAAAGTGTCAATAAAATCGGCTGATAAATAAAGAGAGAGTACCAAATTTGGAGACAATAGGTGTTAATTCTGCACGCAGATCAAGTTAATTATGGATTTTTGCCACGCCTCCATCCGCACCTATAAATTGAAAAAAAAAGTCGATTGTAGCTGCAATTAAGCTCTACAGCAATCATTTTTTATATTTGTTGCGAAAGTTTCAATAAAATCGGCTGAGAAATAAGGAAGATATTCAAGAAATAGTATTGCCCTATGTACATGTGCTTATGTCGGTTTTTATACCCGCAACTCGTAGAGTATAAGGGTATTTTTGCTTTGTACCAACCGAAAATGTTTGTAACAAGCAAATGGAGACATCTCCGACCCCATAAAATATATATATTCTGAATCAGCATGAACAGACGAGTCAATATAGCTATGTCCGTCTGTCCTTCTGTCTTTCTGTCCCTCCGTGTGAAAACCTAGATCTATTAGCTAGCTATTATAAGAGCAAGAGCAACCAAATTTGGAGATAATATGTGTTAATTCTGCATGAAGATCAAGTGTTTTGTCGATTTTTGCCAGGCCTCCATCCGCCCCTGTAAATCGAAAAAAAATCGATTGTAGCTGCAAATATAGGTCTACAGCAATCATTTTTTATACGTGTTGCGAAAGTTTCAATAAAATCGGCTGAGAAATAAGGAAGATATTCAAGAAATATGTTAGTATTGTCCTATGTCCATGTGCTTAGTCGGTTTTTATACCCGCTACTCGAAGAGTATAAGGGTATTATTGCTTTGTACCAACCGAAAATGTTTGTAACAAGCATAAGAAGACTTCTCCGACCCCATAAAATATATATTCTGTATCAGTATGAACAGCCGAGTCGAAATAGCTATGTCCGTCTGTCCTTCTGTCTGTCTGTCCGTCCGTGTGAAAACCTAGATCTATTAGCTAGCTATTATTAGAGATAGAGCTACCAAATTTGGAGACAATATGTGTTAATTCTGCACGCAGATCAAGTGTATTGTCGATTTTTGCCAGGCCTCCATCCGCCCCCATAAATCGAAAAAAGTCGATTCTAGCTGCAATTATAGCTCTACAGAATCATTTTTATACATGTGATAAAAGCCACCCTGCGGGCGTGTTGCGAAAGTGTCAATAAAATCGGCTGATAAATAAGGAAGATACCAAATTTGGAGACAATATGTGTTAATTCTGCACGCAGATCAAGTTTATTGTGGATTTTTGCCACGCCTCCATCCGCCCCTGTAAATCGAAAAAAAAGTCGATTGTAGCTGCAAATATAGCTCTACAGCAATCATTTTTTGTACATTTTTTTATACAAATATAGCTCTACAGCAATCATTTTTATACCCGCTACTCGAAGAGTATAAGGGTATTATTGCTTTGTACCAACCGAAAATGTTTGTAACAAGCAAAAGGAGACATCTCCGACCCCATAAAATATATATATTCTGTATCAGCATGAACAGCCGAGTCGATATAGCTATGTCCGTCTGTCCTTCTGTCTTTCTGTCCCTCCGTGTGAAAACCTAGATCTATTAGCTAGCTATTATAAGAGCAAGAGCAACAAAATTTGGAGATAATATGTGTTAATTCTGCATGAAGATCAAGTGTTTTGTCGATTTTTGCCAGGCCTCCATCCGCCCCCATAAATCGAAAAAAGTCGATTCTAGCTGCAATTATAGCTCTACAGAATCATTTTTATACATGTGATAAAAGCCACCCTGCGGGCGTGTTGCGAAAGTGTCAATAAAATCGGCTGATAAATAAGGAAGATACCAAATTTGGAGACAATATATGTTAATTCTGCACGCAGATCAAGTTTATTGTGGATTTTCGCCACGCCTCTATCCGCCCCCATAAATCGGAAAAAGTCGATTGTAGCTTCAAATATAGCTCTACAGCAATCATTTTTTATACGTATTGCGAGAGTTTCAATAAAATCGGCTGAGAAATAAGGAAGATATTCAATTAATAGTATTGCCCTATGTACATGTGCTTATGTCGGTTTTTATACCCACAACTCGTAGAGTATAAGGGCATTTTTGCTTTGTACCAACCGAAAATGTTTGTAACAAGCAAATGGAGACATCTCCGACCCCATAAAATATATATATTCTGAATCAGCATGAACAGCCGAGTCGATATAGCCATGTCCGTCTGTCCGTCTGTCTGTCCGTATGAAAACCTAGATCTCAGCTATTACAAGAGCTAGAGTTACCAAATTTGGGGACATCACGTGGTAATTCTGCACGCAGATCAAGTTTATTGTGGATTTTCGCCACGCCTCTATCCGCCCCCATAAATCGGAAAAAGTCGATTGTAGCTTCAAATATAGCTCTACAGCAATCATTTTTTATACGTATTACGGGAGTTTCAATAAAATCGGCTGAGAAATAAGGAAGATATTCAAGAAATAGTATTGCCTTATGTACATGTGCTTATGTCGGTTTTTATACCCGCAACTCGTGGAGTATAAGGGTATTTTTGCTTTGTACCAACCGAAAATGTTTGTAACAAGCAAATGGAGACATCTCCGACCCCATAAAATATATATATTCTGAATCAGCATGAACAGCCGAGTCAATATAGCTATGTCCGTCTGTCCTTCTGTCTTTCTGTCCCTCCGTGTGAAAACCTAGATCTATTAGCTAGCTATTATAAGAGCAAGAGCAACCAAATTTGGAGATAATATGTGTTAATTCTGCATGAAGATCAAGTGTTTTGTCGATTTTTGCCAGGCCTCCATCCGCCCCTGTAAATCGAAAAAAAATCGATTGTAGCTGCAAATATAGGTCTACAGCAATCATTTTTTATACGTGTTGCGAAAGTTTCAATAAAATCGGCTGAGAAATAAGGAAGATATTCAAGAAATATGTTAGTATTGTCCTATGTCCATGTGCTTAGTCGGTTTTTATACCCGCTACTCGAAGAGTATAAGGGTATTATTGCTTTGTACCAACCGAAAATGTTTGTAACAAGCAAAAGAAGACTTCTCCGACCCCATAAAATATATATTCTGTATCAGTATGAACAGCCGAGTCGAAATAGCTATGTCCGTCTGTCCTTCAGTCTGTCTGTCCGTCCGTGAGAAAACCTAGATCTATTAGCTAGCTATTATTAGAGATAGAGCTACCAAATTTGGAGCCAATATGTGTTAATTCTGCACGCAGATCAAGTGTATTGTCGATTTTTGCCAGGCCTCCATCCGCCCCCATAAATCGAAAAAAGTCGATTCTAGCTGCAATTATAGCTCTACAGAATCATTTTTATACATGTGATAAAAGCCACCCTGCGGGCGTGTTGCGAAAGTGTCAATAAAATCGGCTGATAAATAAGGAATTTACCAAATTTGGAGACAATATGTGTTAATTCTGCACGCAGATCAAGTTTATTGTGGATTTTTGCCACTCCTCCATCCGCCCCTGTAAATCGAAAAAAAGTCGATTGTAGCTGCAAATATAGCTCTACAGCAATCATTTTTTGTACATTTTTTTATACAAATATAGCTCTACAGCAATCATTTTTATACCCGCTACTCGAAGAGTATAAGGGTATTATTGCTTTGTACCAACCGAAAATGTTTGTAACAAGCAAAAGAAGACTTCTCCGACCCCATAAAATATATATTCTGTATCAGTATGAACAGCCGAGTCGAAATAGCTATGTCCGTCTGTCCTTCAGTCTGTCTGTCCGTCCGTGTGAAAACCTAGATCTATTAGCTAGCTATTATTAAAGATAGAGCTACCAAATTTGGAGCCAATATGTGTTAATTCTGCACGCAGATCAAGTGTATTGTCGATTTTTGCCAGGCCTCCATCCGCCCCCATAAATCGAAAAAAGTCGATTCTAGCTGCAATTATAGCTCTACAGAATCATTTTTATACATGTGATAAAAGCCACCCTGCGGGCGTGTTGCGAAAGTGTCAATAAAATCGGCTGATAATTAAGGAAGATACCAAATTTGGAGACAATATATGTTAATTCTGCACGCAGATCAAGTTTATTGTGGATTTTTGCCAAGCCTCCATCCGCACCTATAAATCGAAAAAAAAAGTCGATTGTAGCTGCAATTAAGCTCTACAGCAATCATTTTTTATACTTGTTGCGAAAATTTCAATAAAATCGGCTGAGAAATAAGGAAGATATTCAAGAAATAGTATTGCCTTATGTTCATGTGCTGTCCGTCTGTCCGTCTGTCTGTCCGAATGAAAACCTAGAACTCAGCTATTACAAGAGCTAGAGCTACCAAATTTGGGGACATCATGTGTTAATTCTGCACGCAGATCAAGTTTATTGTGGATTTTTGCCACGCCTCTATCCGCCCCCATTAATCGGAAAAAGTCGATTGTAGCTTCAAATATAGCTCTACAGCAATCATTTTTTATACGTATTGCGAGAGTTTCAATAAAATCGGCTGAGAAATAATGAAGATATTCAATTAATAGTATTGCCCTATGTACATGTGCTTATGTCGGTTTTTATACCCACAACTCGTAGAGTATAAGGGCATTTTTGCTTTGTACCAACCGAAAATGTTTGTAACAAGCAAATGGAGACATCTCCGACCCCATAAAATATATATATTCTGAATCAGCATGAACAGCCGAGTCAATATAGCTATGTCCGTCTGTCCTTCTGTCTTTCTGTCCCTCCGTGTGAAAACCTAGATCTATTAGCTAGCTATTATAAGAGCAAGAGCAACCAAATTTGGAGATAATATGTGTTAATTCTGCATGAAGATCAAGTGTTTTGTCGATTTTTGCCAGGCCTCCATCCGCCCCTGTAAATCGAAAAAAAATCGATTGTAGCTGCAAATATAGGTCTACAGCAATCATTTTTTATACGTGTTGCGAAAGTTTCAATAAAATCGGCTGAGAAATAAGGAAGATATTCAAGAAATATGTTAGTATTGTCCTATGTCCATGTGCTTAGTCGGTTTTTATACCCGCTACTCGAAGAGTATAAGGGTATTATAGTTTTGTACCAACCGAAAATGTTTGTAACAAGCAAAAGGAGACTTCTCCGACCCCATAAAGATATATATTCTGTATCAGTATGAACAGCCGAGTCGAAATAGCTATGTCCGTCTGTCCTTCAGTCTGTCTGTCCGTCCGTGTGAAAACCTAGATCTATTAGCTAGCTATTATTAGAGATAGAGCTACCAAATTTGGAGACAATATGTGTTAATTCTGCACGCAGATCAAGTTTATTATGGATTTTTGCCACGCCTCCATCCGCACCTATAAATCGAAAAAAAAGTCGATTGTAGCTGCAAATATAGCTTTACAGCAATCATTTTTTGTACATTTTTTAATACAAATATAGCTCTACAGCAATCATTTTTATACCCGCTACTCGAAGAGTATAAGGGTATTATTGCTTTGTACCAACCGAAAATGTTTGTAACAAGCAAAAGGAGACATCTCCGACCCCATAAAATATATATATTCTGTATCAGCATGAACAGCCGAGTCGATATAGCTATGTCCGTCTGTCCTTCTGTCTTTCTGTCCCTCCGTGTGAAAACCTAGATCTATTAGCTAGCTATTATAAGAGCTAGAGCTTCAAAATTTGGGGATAATATGTGTTAATTCTGCATGAAGATCAAGTGTTTTGTCGATTTTTGCCAGGCCTCCATCCGCCCCCATAAATCGAAAAAAGTCGATTCTAGCTGCAATTATAGCTCTACAGAATCATTTTTTATACATGTGATAAAAAGCCACCCTGCGGGCGTGTTGCGAAAGTGTCAATAAAATCGGCTGATAAATAAGGAAGATACCAAATTTGGAGACAATATATGTTAATTCTGCACGCAGATCAAGTTTATTGTGGATTTTCGCCACGCCTCTATCCGCCCCCATAAATCGGAAAAAGTCGATTGTAGCTTCAAATATAGCTCTACAGCAATCATTTTTTACGATACGATGCGAGTAGTTTCAATAAATCGGCTGAGAAATAAGGAAGATATTCAATTAATAGTATTGCCCTATGTACATGTGCTTATGTCGGTTTTTATACCCACTACTCGAAGAGTATAAGGGTATTATAACTTTGTGCCAACCGAAAATGTTTGTAACAGGCAGAAGGAGACATCTCCGACCCCATAAAATATATATATTCTGAATCAGCATGAACAGCCGAGTCGATATAGCCATGTCCGTCTGTCCGTCTGTCCGTCTGTCTGTCCGTATGAAAACCTAGATCTCAGCTATTATAAGAGCTAGAGTTACCAAATTTGGGGACAATATGTGTTAATTCTGCACGCAGATCAAGTTTATTTTGGATTTTCGCCACGCCTCCATCCGCCCCCACAAATCGAAAAAAAGTCGATTGTAGCTGCAAATATAGCTCTACAGCAATCATTTTTTATACATGTGATAAAAACCACCATGCGGGCGTGTTGGCAAAGTTTCAATAAAATCGGCCGATAAATAAGGAAGATATTCAAGAAATAGTATTGCACTGTGGCCATGTGCTTATGTCGGTTTTTATACCCGCTACTCGAAGAGTATAAGGGTATTATAACTTTGTGCCAACCGAAAATGTTTGTAACAGGCAGAAGGAGACATCTCCGACCCCATAAAATATATATATTCTGAATCAGCATGAACAGCCGAGTCGATATAGCCATGTCCGTCTGTCCGTCTGTCTTTCTGTCCGTCCGTGTCCTCCGTGTGAAAACCTAGATCTCTTAGCTAGCTATTATAAGAGCTAGAGCTACCAAATTTGGGGACAATATGTGTTAATTCTGCACGCAGATCAAGTTTATTTTGTCGATTTTTGCCAGGCCTCCATCCGCCCCCGTAAATCGAAAAAAAGTCGATTGTAGCTGCAAATATAGGTCTACAGCAATCATTTTTTATACGATAAACCATCGGGCGTGTTGCGAAAGTTTCAATAAAATCGGCCGATAAATAAGGAAGATATTCAAGAAATATGTATTGCACTTGTGGCCTATGTCCATGTGCTTAGTCGGTTTTTATACCCGCTACTCGAAGAGTATAAGGGTATTATAACTTTGTACCAACCGAAAATGTTTGTAACAAGCAAAAGGAGACATCTCCGACCCCATAAAGTATATATATTCTGTATCAGTATGAACAGCCGAGTCGAAATAGCTATGTCCGTCTGTCCTTCAGTCTGTCTGTCCGTCTCCGTGTGAAAACCTAGATCTATTAGCTAGCTATTATAAGAGCTAGAGCTACCAAATTTGGGGCCAATATGTGTTAATTCTGCACGCAGATCAAGTTTATTTTGGATTTTCGCCACGCCTCCATCCGCCCCCACAAATCGAAAAAAAGTCGATTGTAGCTGCAAATATAGCTCTACAGCAATCATTTTTTATACATGTGATAAAAGCCACCCTGCGGGCGTGTTGGCAAAGTGTCAATAAAATCGGCCGATAAATAAGGAAGATATTTGGAGACAATATGTGTTAATTCTGCACGTAGATCAAGTCTTATTGTCGGATTTTTGCCACTCCTCCATCCGCCCCTGTAAATCGAAAAAAGTCGATTGTAGCTGCAAATATACTCATATTTTTTTATACAAATATAGCTCTACAGCAATCATTTTTATACCCGCTACTCGAAGAGTATAAGGGTATTATAACTTTGTGCCAACCGAAAATGTTTGTAACAGGCAGAAGGAGACATCTCCGACCCCATAAAGTATATATATTCTGAATCAGCATGAACAGCCGAGTCGAAATAGCCATGTCCGTCTGTCCGTCTGCTGTCTGTCTGTCCGTCCGTGTGAAAACCTAGATCTATTATCTAGCTATTATAAGAGCTAGAGCTACCAAATTTGGGGACAATATGTGTTAATTCTGCACGCAGATCAAGTTTATTTTCGATTTTTGCCACGCCTCCATCCGCCCCCACAAATCGAAAAAAAGTCGATTGTAGCTGCAAATATAGCTCTACAGCAATCATTTTTATACATGTGATAAAAGCCACCCTGCGGGCGTGTTGGCAAAGTGTCAATAAAATCGGCCGATAAATAAGGAAGATATTCAAAAATTTTGGAGGGCCATATATGTTAATTCTGCACGCAGATCAAGTTTATTGTGGATTTTTGCCACTACCCGCACCTATAAATCGAAAAAATAAGGCGATTGTAGCTTTGCAATTAAGCTCTACAGAAATCATTTTTGTATACAGGCTTAAGGAAAATCTCCGACCATAAAGTATATATAGTCTGAGATCAGCATGAACAGCCGAGTCGATATTCCAGAAATCCGTCTGTCCCTGCCTTATGTTCATGTGCTGTCCGTCTGTCCGTCTGTCTGTCCGAATGAAAACCTAGAACTCAGCTATTACAAGAGCTAGAGCTACCAAATTTGGGGACATCATGTGTTAATTCTGCACGCAGATCAAGTTTATTGTGGATTTTTGCCACGCCTCTATCCGCCCCCATTAATCGGAAAAAGTCGATTGTAGCTTCAAATATAGCTCTACAGCAATCATTTTTTATACGTATTGCGAGAGTTTCAATAAAATCGGCTGAGAAATAAGGAAGATATTCAATTAATAGTATTGCCTTATGTTCATGTGCTGTCCCTCTGTCCGTCTGTCTGTCCGAATGAAAACCTAGAACTCAGCTATTACAAGAGCTAGAGCTACCAAATTTGGGGACATCATGTGTTAATTCTGCACGCAGATCAAGTTTATTGTGGATTTTCGCCACGCCTCTATCCGCCCCCATAAATCGGAAAAAGTCGATTGTAGCTTCAAATATAGCTCTACAGCAATCATTATACCCGCTACTCGAAGAGTATAAGGGTATTATAACTTTGTGCCAACCGAAAATGTTTGTAACAGGCAGAAGGAGACATCTCCGACCCCATAAAGTATATATATTCTGAATCAGCATGAACAGCCGAGTCGATATAGCCATGTCCGTCTGTCCGTCTGTCCGTCTGTCCGTCTGTCCGTCTGTCCGTCTGTCCGTCTGTCTGTCCGTATGAAAACCTAGATCTCAGCTATTATAAGAGCTAGAGCTACCAAATTTGGGGACAATATGTGTTAATTATGCCCGCAGATCAAGTTTATTTTGGATTTTTGCCACGCCTCCATCCGCCCCCAAAAATCGATAATAAATCGATAATAGCTGCAAATATAGCTCTACAGCATTCATTTTTTATCCATGTGATAAAAACCACCATCCGGGCGTGTTGCGAAAGTTTCAATAAGATCGGCCGATAAATAAGGAAGATATTCAAGAAATAGTATTGCCTTGTGGCCATGTGCCTGTGTCGGTTTTTCCTAATGTTAGTACCCGAGTTCAACACCAGCAGCAGACAACTTTTTTTAATTATGTGGCAACTTTTTTAAATTATGTGGCAACACTTTTTTATACCCGCTACTCGAAGAGTATAAGGGTATTATAACTTTGTGCCAACCGAAAATGTTTGTAACAGGCAGAAGGAGACATCTCCGACCCCATAAAGTATATATATTCTGAATCAGCATGAACAGCCGAGTCGATATAGCCATGTCCGTCTGTCCGTCTGTCCGTCTGTCCGTCTGTCCGTCTGTCCGTCTGTCCGTCTGTCCGTCTGTCCGTCTGTCTGTCCGTATGAAAACCTAGATCTCAGCTATTATAAGAGCTAGAGCTACCAAATTTGGAGACAATATGTGTTAATTATGCCCGCAGATCAAGTTTATTTTGGATTTTTGCCACGCCTCCATCCGCCCCCAAAAATCGATAATAAATCGATAATAGCTGCAAATATAGCTCTACAGCATTCATTTTTTATCCATGTGATAAAAACCACCATCCGGGCGTGTTGGCGAAAGTTTCAATAAGATCGGCCGATAAATAAGGAAGATATTCAAGAAATAGTATTGCCTTGTGGCCATGTGCCTGTGTCGGTTTTTCCTAATGTTAGTACCCGAGTTCAACACCAGCAGCAGACAACTTTTTTTTAATTATGTGGCAACTTTTTTTTTAAATTATGTGGCAACTTTTTTATATATTATGAATTAGCTGAACACCGAAAATATAAATAGTGCAATTTTATCGGTCATTGTGTAAGAAATGCAGTGGTCGAGTGGTGATGGTAGTTGACTGTTAAGCGAGAGGTCCGGAGTTCAACTCCTGGGTGTGCCGCGGCGACTTAAATTTATTTTTTTTGTATCTTATATTTTTTTTTATTTTAGAGTGTGTTGCAAAATTCAAAATAAATTTTTAGCTATATTTAAAGCCACTTAGAATCGAAAAAGACATTGAGCAGCAACACAAAATACAAACGACAAATCTAATTAGATATGTTGAGATGTATTGTGAGGCAGGCATATATGTATGTATGTATAGGCGTCTCTATCACACATGCATAATTTATAACTGCAGAGTAATAAAAGCAAAGGGCAACATCCAATAAGAATCGAGTGGAACTTGCATAGGCAAAACAAATTAGAGACGGAAAGAAATAAAAAGCAAGAACGCATTGTTCACATTTGGCACGTGTTTTTCCGAAGAATTGTAGCGGGTATATCACAGTCGAGTCAGCTCGACTGTAGCCTTTCCGACTTGTTTTTTATAATTATGTGCACCGAAAATATAAATAGTGCAATTTTATCGGTCATTGTGTAAGAAATGCAGTGGTCGAGTGGTGATGGTAGTTGACTGTTAAGCGAGAGGTCCGGAGTTCAACTCCTGGGTGTGCCGCGGCGACTTAAATTTATTTTTTTTGTATCTTATATTTTTTTTTATTTTATAGTGTGTTGCAAAATTCAAAATAAATTTTTAGTATATTTAAAGCCACTTAGAATCGAAAGAGACATTGAGCAGCAACACAAAATACAAACGACAAATCTAATTAGATATGTTGAGATGTATTGTGAGGCAGCATATATGTATGTATGTATAGGCGTCTCTATCACACATGCATAATTTATAACTGCAGAGTAATAAAAGCAAAGGGCAACATCCAATAAGAATCGAGTGGAACTTGCATAGGCAAAACAAATTAGAGACGGAAAGAAATAAAAAGCAAGAACGCATTGTTCACATTTGGCACGTGTTTTTCCGAAGAATTGTAGCGGGTATATCACAGTCGAGTCAGCTCGACTGTAGCCTTTCCGAAACCACCTTTTATGCGTATTGCGTTGGCAAAGTTTCAATAAGATCGGCCGATAAATAAGGAAGATATTCAAGAAATAGTATTGCACTGTGGCCATGTGCTTATGTCGGTTTTTATACCCACTACTCGAAGAGTATAAGGGTATTATAACTTTGTGCCAACCGAAAATGTTTGTAACAGGCAGAAGGAGACATCTCCGACCCCATAAAGTATATATATACTGAATCACCTAGATCTCAGCTATTATAAGAGCTAGAGCTACCAAATTTGGGGACAATATGTGTTAATTCTGCACGCAGATCAAGTTTATTTTGGATTTTCGCCACGCCTCCATCCGCCCCCACAAATCGAAAAAAAGTCGATTGTAGCTGCAAATATAGCTCTACAGCAATCATTTTTTATACATGTGATAAAAACCACCATGCGGGCGTGTTGGCAAAGTTTCAATAAAGATCGGCCGATAAATAAGGAAGATATTCAAGAAATAGTATTGCACTGTGGCCATGTGCTTATGTCGGTTTTTATACCCGCTACTCGAAGAGTATAAGGGTATTATAACTTTGTACCAACCGAAAATGTTTGTAACAGGCAGAAGGAGACATCTCCGACCCCATAAAGTATATATATACTGAATCACCTAGATCTCAGCTATTATAAGAGCTAGAGCTACCAAATTTGGGGACAATATGTGTTAATTCTGCACGCAGATCAAGTTTATTTTGGATTTTCGCCACGCCTCCATCCGCCCCCACAAATCGAAAAAAAGTCGATTGTAGCTGCAAATATAGCTCTACAGCAATCATTTTTTATACATGTGATAAAAACCACCATGCGGGCGTGTTGGCAAAGTTTCAATAAAATGGGGCCGATAAATAAGGAAGATATTCAAGAAATAGTATTGCACTGTGGCCATGTGCTTATGTCGGTTTTTATACCCGCTACTCGAAGAGTATAAGGGTATTATAACTTTGTACCAACCGAAAATGTTTGTAACAGGCAGAAGGAGACATCTCCGACCCCATAAAGTATATATATTCTGAATCAGCATGAACAGCCGAGTCGATATAGCCATGTCCGTCTGTCCGTCAGGACGTCTGTCCGTCTGTCTGTCTGTCCGTCCGTGTGAAAACCTAGATCTCAGCTATTATAAGAGCTAGAGCTACCAAATTTGGGGACAATATGTGTTAATTCTGCACGCAGATCAAGTTTATTTCGGATTTTCGCCACGCCTCCATCCGCCCCCACAAATCGAAAAAAAGTCGATTGTAGCTGCAAATATAGCTCTACAGCAATCATTTTTTATACATGTGATAAAAACCACCATGCGGGCGTGTTGGCAAAGTTTCAAAAAGATCGGCCGATAAATAAGGAAGATATTCAAGAAATAGGTATTGCACTGTGGCCATGTGCTTATGTCGGTTTATTATGCCCGCTTCTCGAAGAGTATAAGAGGTATTATAACTTTGACCAACCGAAAATTGGAGATAATATGTGTTAATTCTGCGACGCAGATCAAGTGTATTATTTTGCCAGCCTCCATCCGCCCCCATAAATCGAAAAAAGTCGATTCTAGCTGCAAATATAGCTCTACAGAATCATTTCTGTACTGTAAAAAACCGCCTGTCTGTCGGTCCGTCCGTTGTGAAAACCTAGATCTCAGCTATTATAAGAGCTAGAGCTACCAAATTTGGGGACAATATGTGTTAATTCTGCACGCAGATCAAGTTTATTTTGGATTTTTGCCACGCCTCCATCCGCCCCCACAAATCGAAAAAAAGTCGATTGTAGCTGCAAATATAGCTCTACAGCAATCATTTTTTATACATGTGATAAAAACACGCGGGCGTGTTGGCAAAGTTTCAAAAAGCGATAAATAAGGAAGATATTCAAGAAATAGTATTGCACTGTGGCCATGTGCTTATGTCGGTTTTTATACCCGCTACTCGAAGAGTATAAGGGTATTATAACTTTGTACCAACCGAAAATGTTTGTAACAGGCAGAAGGAGACATCTCCGACCCCATAAAGTATATATATTCTGAATCAGCATGAACAGCCGAGTCGATATAGCCATGTCCGTCTGTCCGTCTGTCCGTCTGTCCGTCTGTCTGTCTGTCCTCTGTCTGTCTGTCCGTCCGTGTGAAAACCTAGATCTCTAGCTATTATAAGAGCTAAGAGCTACCAAATTTGGAGGACAATATGTGTTAATTCTGCACGCAGATCAAGTTTATTTTGGATTTTCGCCACGCCTCCATCCGCCCCCACAAATCGAAAAAAGTCGATTGTAGCTGCAAATATAGCTCTACAGCAATCATTTTTTATACATGTGATAAAAACCACCATGCGGGCGTGTTGCGCAAAGTTTCAATAAAATCGGCTGATAAATAAGGAAGATATAAAAAGTGTTTAATCTACCGAAAGAATAATAATGAATTTTTGCCAGGCAGAAGGAGACATCTCCGACCCCATAAAGTATATATATTCTGAATCAGCAACAGCCGAGTCGATATAGCCATGTCCGTCTGGTGTCCGTCTGCGTCTGTCGTCTGTCCGTCCGTGTGAAAACCTAGATCTCAGCTATTATAAGAGCTAGAGCTACCAAATTTGGGGACAATATGTGTTAATTCTGCACGCAGATCAAGTTTATTATTGGATTTTCGCCACGCCTCCATCCGCCCCCACAAATCGAAAAAAAGTCGATTGTAGCTTCAAATATAGCTCTACAGCAATCATTTTTTATACATGTGATAAAAACCACCATGCGGGCGTGTTGGCAAAGTTTCAATAAGATCGGCCGATAAATAAGGAAGATATTCAAGAAATAGTATTGCCCTGTAGCCATGTGCTTATGTCGGTTTTTATACCCGCTACTCGAAGAGTATAAGGGTATTATAACTTTGTACCAACCGAAAATGTTTGTAACAGGCAGAAGGAGACATCTCCGACCCCATAAAGTATATATAAAACCTAGATCTCAGCTATTATAAGAGCTAGAGCTACCAAATTTGGGGACAATATGTGTTAATTCTGCACGCAGATCAAGTTTATTTTGGATTTTCGCCACGCCTCCATCCGCCCCCACAAATCGAAAAAAAGTCGATTGTAGCTGCAAATATAGCTCTACAGCAATCATTTTTTATACATGTGATAAAAACCACCTTGCGGGCGTGTTGGCAAAGTTTCAATAAGATCGGCCGATAAATAAGGAAGATATTCAAGAAATAGTATTGCACTGTGGCCATGTGCTTATGTCGGTTTTTATACCCGCTACTCGAAGAGTATAAGGGTATTATAACTTTGTACCAACCGAAAATGTTTGTAACAGGCAAAAGGAGACATCTCCGACCCCATAAAGTATATATATTCTGAATCAGCATGAACAGCCGAGTCGATATAGCCATGTCCGTCTGTCCGTCTGTCTGTCTGTTCGTCTGTCTGTCTGTCCGTCCGTGTGAAAACCTAGATCTCAGCTATTATAAGAGCTAGAGCTACCAAATTTGGGAACAATATGTGTTAATTCTGCACGCAGATCAAGTTTATTTTGGATTTTCGCCACGCCTCCATCCGCCCCCACAAATCGAAAAAAGTCGATTGTAGCTGTAAATATAGCTCTTCAGCAATCATTTTTTATACATGTGATAAAAGCCACCATGCGGGCGTGTTGGCAAAGTTTCAATAAGATCGGCCGATAAATAAGGAAGATATTCAAGAAATAGTATTGCACTGTGGCCATGTGCTTATGTCGGTTTTTATACCCGCTACTCGAAGAGTATAAGGGTATTATAACTTTGTGCCAACCGAAAATGTTTGTAACAGGCAGAAGGAGACATCTCCGACCCCATAAAGTATATATATTCTGAATCAGCATGAACAGCCGAGTCGATATAGCCATGTCCGTCTGTCCGTCTGTCCGTCTGTCTGTCTGTCCGTCCGTGTGAAAACCTAGATCTAAGCTATTATAAGAGCTAGAGCTACCAAATTTGGGGACAATATGTGTTAATTCTGCACGCAGATCAAGTTTATTTTGGATTTTTCGCCACGCCTCCATCCGCCCCCACAAATCGAAAAAAAGTCGATTGTAGCTGCAAATATAGCTCTACAGCAATCATTTTTTATACATGTTAATAAACACCATGCGTGAAAGTCAATAAGCTCGACCGAAAATGTCAAAAATAGTTTTCACTGTGCCATTGCTTATTCGTTCCCCTTCTCAAGAGTATAAGGGTATTATAACTATGTGCCAACCGAAAATGTTTGTAACAGGCAGAAGGAGACATCTCCGACCCCATAAAGTATATATATTCTGAATCAGCATGAACAGCCGAGTCGATATAGCCATGTCCGTCTGTCCGTCTGTCCGTCTGTCTGTCTGTCCGTCCGTGTGAAAACCTAGATCTAAGCTATTATAAGAGCTAGAGCTACCAAATTTGGGGACAATATGTGTTAATTCTGCACGCAGATCAAGTTTATTTTGGATTTTCGCCACGCCTCCATCCGCCCCCACAAATCGAAAAAAGTCGATTGTAGCTGCAAATATAGCTCTACAGCAATCATTTTTTATACATGTGATAAAAACCACCATGCGGGCGTGTTGGCGAAGTTTCAATAAGATCGGCCGATAAATAAGGAAGATATTCAAGAAATAGTATTGCACTGTGGCCATGTGCTTATGTCGGTTTTTATACCCGCTACTCGAAGAGTATAAGGGTATTATAACTTTGTGCCAACCGAAAATGTTTGTAACAGGCAGAAGGAGACATCTCCGACCCCATAAAATATATATATTCTGAATCAGCATGAACAGCCGAGTCGATATAGCCATGTCCGTCTGTCCGTCTGTATGTCCGTCTGTCCGTATGTCTGTCCGTATGAAAACCTAGATCTCAGATTTTATAAGAGCTAGAGCTACCAAATTTGGGGATAATATGTGTTAATTCTGCACGCAGATCAAGTTTATTTTGGATTTTCGCCACGCCTCCATCCGCCCCCACAAATCGAAAAAAAGTCGATTCTAGCTGCAAATATAGCTCTACAGAATCATTTTTTATACATGTGATAAAAGCCACCTTGCGGGCGTGTTGCGAAAGTGTCAATAAAATCGGCTGATAAATAAGGAAGATACCAAATTTGGAGACAATATGTGTTGATTCTGCACGCAGATCAAGTTTATTGTGGATTTTTGACAAGCCTCCATCCGCCCCCATAAATCGGAAAAAGTCGATTGTAGCTTCAAATATAGCTCTACAGCAATCATTTTTTATACGTATTGCGAGAGTTTCAATAAAATCGGCTGAGAAATAAGGAAGATATTCAAGAAATAGTATTGCCCTATGTACATGTGCTTATGTCGGTTTTTATACCCACTACTCGAAGAGTATAAGGGTATTATTGCTTTGTACCAACCGAAAATGTTTGTAACAAGCAAAAGGAGACATCTCCGACCCCATAAGATATATATATTCTGTATCAGCATGAACAGCCGAGTCGATATAGCTATGTCCGTATGTCCTTCTGTCTGTCTGTCCCTCCGTGTGAAAACCTAGATCTATTAGCTAGCTATTACCACCCTGCGGGCGTGTTGCGAAAGTGTCAATAAAATCGGCTGATAAATAAAGAAGATACCAAATTTGGAGACAATAGGTGTTAATTCTGCACGCAGATCAAGTTTATTGTGGATTTTTGCCAAGCCTCCATCCGCACCTATAAATCGAAAAAAAGTCGATTGTAGCTGCAAATATAGCTCTACAGCAATCATTTTTTGTACATTTTTTATACAAATATAGCTCTACAGCAATCATTTTTTGTACATTTTTTATACAAATGTTGCTCTACAGCAATCATTTTTATACCCGCTACTCGAAGAGTATAAGGGTATTATTGCTTTGTACCAACCGAAAATGTTTGTAACAAGCAAAAGGAGACATCTCCGACCCCATAAGATATATATATTCTGTATCAGCATGAACAGCCGAGTCGATATAGCTATGTCCGTATGTCCTTCTGTCTGTCTGTCCTTCTGTCTGTCTGTCCGTCCGTGTGAAAACCTAGATCTATTAGCTAGCTATTATAAGAGCAAGAGCAACCAAATTTGGAGATAATATGTGTTAATTCTGCACGCAGAACAAGTGTATTGTCGATTTTTGCCAGGCCTCCATCCGCCCCCATAAATCGAAAAAAGTCGATTCTAGCTGTAAATATAGCTCTACAGAATCATTTTTTATACATGTGATAAAAGCCACCTTGCGGGCGTGTTGCGAAAGTGTCAATAAAATCGGCTATAAATAAGGAAGATACCAAATTTGGAGGCAATATGTGTTAATTCTGCACGCAGATCAAGTTTATTGTGGATTTTTGCCAAGCCTCCTTCCGCACCTATAAATCGAAAAAAGTCGATTGAAGCTGCAATTAAGCTCTACAGCAATCATTTTTTATACAAATATAGCTCTACAGCAATCATTTTTATACCCACTACTCGAAGAATATTAGGGTATTATAACTGTGTGCCAACCGAAAATGTTTGTAACAGGCAGTAGGAAAAATCTCCGACCCCATAAAGTACATATATTCTGAATAAGCATGAACAGCCGAGTCGATATAGCTATGTCCGTCTGTCCTTCTGTCTGTCTGTCCGTCCGTGTGAAAACCTAGATCTATTAGCTAGCTATTATAAAAGCAAGAGCAACCAAATTTGAAGATAATATGTGTTAATTCTGCATGCAGATCAAGTGTATTGTCGATTTTTGCCAGGCCTCCATCCGCCCCCATAAATCGAAAAAAGTCGATTCTAGCTGCAAATATAGCTCTACAGAATAATTTTTTATACATGTGATAAAAACCACCCTGCGGGCGTGTTGCGAAAGTGTCAATAAAATCGGCTGATAAATAAAGAAGATACCAAATTTGGAGACAATAGGTGTTAATTCTGCACGCAGATCAAGTTAATTATGGATTTTTGCCACGCCTCCATCCGCTTATATAAATCGAAAAAAGTCGATTGTAGCTGCAAATATAGCTCTACAGCAATCATTTTTTTACATTTTTTTATACAAATATAGCTCTACAGCAATCATTTTTATACCCGCTACTCGAAAAGTATAAGGGTCCTTCTGTCTGTCTGTCCCTCCGTGTGAAAACCTAGATCTATTAGCTAGCTATTATAAGAGCAAGAGCAACCAAATTTGGAGATAATATGTGTTAATTCTGCATGCAGATCAAGTGTATTGTCGATTTTTGCCAGGCTTCCATCCGCCCCCATAAATCGAAAAAAGTTTATTCTAGCTGCAAATATAGCTCTACAGCAATTATATTTTATACGTGTTGCGAAAGTTTCAATAAAATCGGCTGAGAAATAAGGAAGATATTGAAGAAATTGTATTGCCTTATGTCCATGTGCTTATTTCGGTTTTTATACCCGCTACTCGAAGAGTATAAGGGTATTATTGCTTTGTACCAACCGAAAATGTTTTTAACAAGCAAAAGGAGACATCTCCGACCCCATAAAATATATATATTCTGTATCAGCATGAACAGCCGAGTCGATATAGCTATGTCCGTCTGTCCTTCTGTCTGTCTGTCCCTCCGTGTGAAAACCTAGATCAATTAGCTAGCTATTATAAGAGCAAGAGCAACCAAATTTGGAGATAATATGTGTTAATTCTGCATGCAGATCAAGTGTATTGTCGATTTTTGCCAGGCCTCCATCCGCCCCCATAAATCGAAAAAAGTCGATTCTAGCTGCAAATATAGCTCTACAGCAATTATATTTTATACGTGTTGCGAAAGTTTCAATAAAATCGGCTGAGAAATAAGGAAGATATTGAAGAAATTGTATTGCCTTATGTCCATGTGCTTATTTCGGTTTTTATACCCGCTACTCGAAGAGTATAAGGGTATTATTGCTTTGTACCAACCGAAAATGTTTTTAACAAGCAAAAGGAGACATCTCCGACCCCATAAGATATATATATTCTGTATCAGCATGAACAGCCGAGTCGATATAGCTATGTCCGTATGTCCTTCTGTCTGTCTGTCCTTCTGTCTGTCTGTCCGTCCGTGTGAAAACCTAGATCTATTAGCTAGCTATTATAAGAGCAAGAGCAACCAAATTTGGAGATAATATGTGTTAATTCTGCACGCAGAACAAGTGTATTGTCGATTTTTGCCAGGCCTCCATCCGCCCCCATAAATCGAAAAAAGTCGATTCTAGCTGTAAATATAGCTCTACAGAATCATTTTTTATACATGTGATAAAAGCCACCTTGCGGGCGTGTTGCGAAAGTGTCAATAAAATCGGCTATAAATAAGGAAGATACCAAATTTGGAGGCAATATGTGTTAATTCTGCACGCAGATCAAGTTTATTGTGGATTTTTGCCAAGCCTCCTTCCGCACCTATAAATCGAAAAAAGTCGATTGAAGCTGCAATTAAGCTCTACAGCAATCATTTTTTATACAAATATAGCTCTACAGCAATCATTTTTATACCCACTACTCGAAGAATATTAGGGTATTATAACTGTGTGCCAACCGAAAATGTTTGTAACAGGCAGTAGGAAAAATCTCCGACCCCATAAAGTACATATATTCTGAATAAGCATGAACAGCCGAGTCGATATAGCTATGTCCGTCTGTCCTTCTGTCTGTCTGTCCGTCCGTGTGAAAACCTAGATCTATTAGCTAGCTATTATAAAAGCAAGAGCAACCAAATTTGAAGATAATATGTGTTAATTCTGCATGCAGATCAAGTGTATTGTCGATTTTTGCCAGGCCTCCATCCGCCCCCATAAATCGAAAAAAGTCGATTCTAGCTGCAAATATAGCTCTACAGAATCATTTTTTATACATGTGATAAAAACCACCCTGCGGGCGTGTTGCGAAAGTGTCAATAAAATCGGCTGATAAATAAAGAAGATACCAAATTTGGAGACAATAGGTGTTAATTCTGCACGCAGATCAAGTTAATTATGGATTTTTGCCACGCCTCCATCCGCTTATATAAATCGAAAAAAAGTCGATTGTAGCTGCAAATATAGCTCTACAGCAATCATTTTTTTACATTTTTTTATACAAATATAGCTCTACAGCAATCATTTTTATACCCGCTACTCGAAAAGTATAAGGGTCCTTCTGTCTGTCTGTCCCTCCATGTGAAAACCTAGATCTATTAGCTAGCTATTATAAGAGCAAGAGCAACCAAATTTGGAGATAATATGTGTTAATTCTGCATGCAGATCAAGTGTATTGTCGATTTTTGCCAGGCCTCCATCCGCCCCCATAAATCGAAAAAAAGTCGATTGTAGCTGCAAATATAGCTCTACAGCAATTATATTTTATACGTGTTGCGAAAGTTTCAATAAAATCGGCTGAGAAATAAGGAAGATATTGAAGAAATTGTATTGCCTTATGTCCATGTGCTTATTTCGGTTTTTATACCCGCTACTCGAAGAGTATAAGGGTATTATTGCTTTGTACCAACCGAAAATGTTTTTAACAAGCAAAAGGAGACATCTCCGACCCCATAAAATATATATATTCTGTATCAGCATGAACAGCCGAGTCGATATAGCTATGTCCGTCTGTCCTTCTGTCTGTCTGTCCCTCCGTGTGAAAACCTAGATCAATTAGCTAGCTATTATAAGAGCAAGAGCAACCAAATTTGGAGATAATATGTGTTAATTCTGCATGCAGATCAAGTGTATTGTCGATTTTTGCCAGGCCTCCATCCGCCCCCATAAATCGAAAAAAGTCGATTCTAGCTGCAAATATAGCTCTACAGAATCATTTTTTATACATGTGATAAAAGCCACCTTGCGGGCGTGTTGCGAAAGTGTTAATAAAATCGGCTGATAAATAAGGAAGATACCTAATTTGGAGACAATATGTGTTAATTCTGCACGCAGATCAAGTTTATTGTGGATTTTTGCCAAGCCTCCATCCTCACCTATAAATCGAAAAAAAGTCGATTGTAGCTGCAAATATAGCTCTACAGCAATCATATTTTATACGTGTTGCGAAAGTTTCAATAAAATCGGCTGAGAAATAAGGAAGATATTCAAGAAATAGTATTGCCTTATGTCCATGTGCTTATGTCGGTTTTTATACCCGCTACTCAAAGAGTATAAGGGTATTATTGCTTTGTACCAACAGAAAACGTTTGTAACAAGCAAAAGGAGGCATCTCCGACCCCATAAAATATATATATTCTGAATCAGCATGAACAGCCGAGTCGATATAGCCATGTCCGTCTGTCCGTCTGTCTGTCCGTATGAAAACCTAGATCTCAGCTATTACAAGAGCTAGAGCTACCAAATTTGGGGACATCATGTGTTAATTCTGCACGCAGATCAAGTTTATTGTGGATTTTCGCCACGCCTCTATCCGCCCCCATAAATCGGAAAAAGTCGATTGTAGCTTCAAATATAGCTCTACAGCAATCATTTTTTATACGTATTGCGAGAGTTTCAATAAAATCGGCTGAGAAATAAGGAAGATATTCAAGAAATAGTATTGCCCTATGTACATGTGCTTATGTCGGTTTTTATACCCGCAACTCGTAGAGTATAAGGGTATTTTTACTTTGTACCAAACGAAAATGTTTGTAACAAGCAAATGGAGACATCTCCGACCCCATAAAATATATATATTCTGAATCGGCATGAACAGCCGAGTCGATATAGCTATGTCCGTCAGTCCGTCTGTCTGTCTGTCCGTCCGTGTGAAAACCTAGATCTATTAGCTAGCTATTATAAGAGCAAGAGCAACCAAATTTGGAGATAATATGTGTTAATTCTGCATGCAGAACAAGTGTATTGTCGATTTTTGCCAGGCCTCCATCCGCCCCCATAAATCGAAAAAAGTCGATTCTAGCTGCAATTATAGCTCTACAGAATCATTTTTATACATGTGATAAAAGCCACCCTGCGGGCGTGTTGCGAAAGTGTCAATAAAATCGGCTGATAAATAAGGGAGATACCAAATTTGGAGACAATAGGTGTTAATTCTGCACGCAGATCAAGTTAATTATGGATTTTTGCCACGCCTCCATCCGCTTATATAAATCGAAAAAAGTCGATTGTAGCTGCAAATATTGCTCTACAGCAATCATTTTTTGTACATTTTTTTATACAAATATAGCTCTACAGCAATCATTTTTATACCCGCTACTCGAAGAGTATAAGGGTTCTTCTGTCTGTCTGTCCCTCCGTGTGAAAACATAGATCTATTAGCTAGCTATTATAAGAGCAAGAGCAACCAAATTTGGAGATAATATGTGTTAATTCTGCATGCAGATCAAGTGTATTGTCGATTTTTGCCAAGCTTCCATCCGCCCCCATAAATCGAAAAAAGTTGATTCTAGCTGCAAATATAGCTCTACAGCAATTATATTTTATACGTGTTGCGAAAGTTTCAATAAAATCGGCTGAGAAATAAGGAAGATTTTCAAGAAATAGTATTGCCTTATGTCCATGTGCTTATGTCGGTTTTTATACCCGCTACTCGAAGAGTATAAGGGTATTATTGCTTTGTACCAACCGAAAATGTTTTTAACAAGCAAAAGAAGACATCTCCGACCCCATAAAATATATATATTCTGTATCAGCATGAACAGCCGAGTCGATATAGCTATGTCCGTCTGTCCTTCTGTCTGTCTGTCCCTCCGAGTGAAAACCTAGATCAATTAGCTAGCTATTATAAGAGCAAGAGCAACCAAATTTGGAGATAATATGTGTTAATTCTGCATGCAGAACAAGTGTATTGTCGATTTTTGACAGGCCTCCATCCGCCCCCATAAATCGAAAAAAGTCGATTCTAGCTGCAAATATAGCTCTACAGAATCATTTTTTATACATGTGATAAAAGCCACCTTGCGGGCGTGTTGCGAAAGTGTTAATAAAATCGGCTGATAAATAAGGAAGATACCAAATTTGGACACAACATGTGTTAATTCTGCACGCAGATCAAGTTTATTGTCGATTTTTGCCACGCCTCCATCCGCACCTATAAATCGAAAAAAAGTCGATTGTAGCTGCAAATATAGCTCTACAGCAATCATATTTTATACGTGTTGCGCAAGTTTCAATAAAATCGGCTGAGAAATAAGGAAGATATTCAAGAAATAGTATTGCCTTATGTCCATGTGCTTATGTCGGTTTTTATAACCCCTACTCAAAGAGTATAAGGGTATTATTGCTTTGTACCAACCGAAAACGTTTGTAACAAGCAATAGGAGGCATCTCCGACCCCATAAAATATATATATTCTGAATCAGCATGAACAGCCGAGTCGATATAGCCATGTCCATCTGTCCGTCTGTCTGTCCGTATGAAAACCTAGATCTCAGCTATTACAAGAGCTAGAGCTACCAAATTTGGGGATATCATGTGTTAATTCTGCACGCAGATCAAGTTTATTGTGGATTTTCGCCACGCCTCTATCCGCCCCCATAAATCGGAAAAAGTCGATTGTAGCTTCAAATATAGCTCTACAGCAATCATTTTTTATACGTCTTGCGAGAGTTTCAATAAAATCTGCTGAAAAATAAGGAAGATATTCAAGAAATAGTATTGCCCTATGTACATGTGCTTATGTCGGTTTTTATACCCGCAACTCGTAGAGTATAAGGGTATTTTTACTTTGTACCAACCGAAAATGTTTGTAACAAGCAAATGGAGACATCTCCGATCCCATAAAATATATATATTCTGAATCGGCATGAACAGCCGAGTCGATATAGCTATGTCCGTCAGTCCGTCTGTCTGTCTGTCCGTTCGTGTGAAAACCTAGATCTATTAGCTAGCTATTATAAGAGCAAGAGCAACCAACTTTGGAGATAATATGTGTTAATTCTGCATGCAGAACAAGTGTATTGTCGATTTTTGCCAGGCCTCCATCCGCCCCCATACATCGAAAAAAGTCGATTCTAGCTGTAAATATAGCTCTACAGAATTATTTTTTATACATGTGATAAAAGCCACCTTGCGGGCGTGTTGCGAAAGTGTCAATAAAATCGGCTGATAAATAAGGAAGATACCAAATTTTGAGACAATATGTGTTAATTCTGCACGCAGATCAAGTTTATTGTGGATTTTTGAAACGCCTCTATCCGCCCCCATAAATCAAAAAAGAGTCGATTTTAGCTGCAAATATAGCTCTACAGCAATAATTTTTTATACATGTTGCGAAAGTTTCAATAAAATCGGCTGAGAAATAAGGAAGATATTCAAGAAATAGTATTGCCTTATGTCCATGTGCTTATGTCGGTTTTTATACCCGCCACTCGAAGAGTATAAGGTTATTATTGCTTTGTGCCAACCGAAAATGTTTGTAACAAGCAAAAGGAGGCATCTCCGACCTCATAAAATATATATATTCTGAATCAGCATGAACAGCCGAGTCGATATAGCTATGTCCGTCAGTCCGTCTGTCTGTCTGTCCGTCCGGGTTAAAACCTAGATCTATTAGCTAGCTATTATAAGAGCAAGAGCAACCAAATATAAAGACAATATGTGTTAATTCTGCATGCAGATCAAGTGTATTGTCGATTTTTGCCACGCCATAAATCGAAAAAAGTCGATTCTAGCTGCAAATATAGGTCTACAGCAATCAGTGTTTATACGTGTTGCGAAAGTTTCAATAAAATCGGCTGAGAAATAAGGAAGATATTCAAGAAATGGTATTGCCCTATGTCCATGTGCTAATGTCGGTTTTTATACCCGCTACTCGAAGAGTACAAGGGTGTAATTGCTTTGTGCCAACCGAAAATGTTTATAACAAGCAAAAGGAGACATCTTCGACCCCATAATATCTATATTCTGAATCAGCATGAATAGCCGAGTCGATATAGCTATGTACGTCAGTCCGTCTGTCTGTCTGTCCATCCGTGTGAAAACATAGATCTATTAGCTAGCTATTATAAGAGCAAGAGCAACAAAATTTGGAGACAATATGTGTTAATTCTGCACGCAGATCAAGTTTATTGTGGATTTCTGCCACGCCTCCATCCGCCCAAATAAATCGATAAAAAAGTCGATTCTAGCTGCAAATATAGCTCTACAGCAATCATTTTTATACCCGCTACTAGAAGAGTAAAATGGTATTATCCCTTTGTGCCAACCGAAAATGTTTGTAACAGGCAGATGGAGAAATCTCCGACCCCATAAAGTATATATATTCTGAATCAGCATGAACAGCCGAGTAGATATACCCATGTCCGTCGGTCCGTCTGTCTGTCTGTCCGTCTGTTTTTTCGTATGAAAACCTAGATCTCAGCTATTGTAAGAGCTAGAGATACCAAATTTCTGTTAAGAACGCATAGTTCTCATTTGGCACGTGTTTTTCCGAAGAATTGTAGCGGGTATATCACAGTCGAGTCAGCTCGACTGTTGCCTTTCTGACTTGTTTATTATAATTACACATGTACGTTGTAAATTCATGGCCCAAGCAATTTAAGTTTTACTTGAATTCAAAAATTAATTGCAATTGGACTTGGTTTTCCAGAAGTTTTCTTTTTTAATGCCAGCAAAGTAAATTAATAAAGTAATAATTATGACATTTCTTTTGCAATGTATGTAAAGTACAAAATAAGTTTGTCGGTTTTTTTTTAATGTTAGTTCCCGAGTTCAACTTCAGCAGCAGGCCACTATTCTTTTAATTATGTGCACCAAAAATATTCATAATACAATTTTAGCGGTCATCGCGTAAGAAATGCAGTGGTGATGGTAGTTGACTGTTAAGCGACAGATCCGGAGTTCAACTCCTGGGTGCGGGTGCCGACTTATATTTATTTTTTTTTTTCGTATCTTATATTTTTTTTATTTTACAGTGTGTTGCAATATTCAAAATAAGTTTTTAGTATATTTAAAGCCACTTAGAATCGAAAGAGACATTGAGCAGCAACACAAAAAACAAACGACAAATCTAATTAGATATGTTGAGATGTATTGTGAGGCAGCATATATGTATGTATGTGTAGGCGTCTCTTTCACACATGCATAATTTAAAGCCTTGTGCTGAGTTATAACTGCAAAGTAATAAAAGCAAAGGGCAACATCCAATAAGAATCGAGTGGAACTTGCAAAGGCAAAACAAATTAGAGACGGAAAGAAATAAAAAGCAAGAACGCATTGTTCACATTTGGCACGTATTTTTCCGAAGAATTGTAGAGGGTATATCACAGTCCAGTCAGCTTGACTGTAACGTTTCCGACTTGTTTTTATACCCGCTACTCGAAGAGTATAAGGGTATTATAGCTTTGTGCCAACCGAAACTGTTTGTAACAGGCAGAAGGAGAAATCTCCGACCCCATAAAGTATATATATTCTGAATCAGCATGAAGAGCCGAGTCGATATAGCCATGCCCGTCTGTCCGTCTGTCTGTCTGTCCGTCTGACCGTCTGTAAGTCCGTATAAAAACCTAGATCTCAGCAATTATAAAAGCTAGAGCTACCAAATTTGGAGACAATATGTGTTAATTCTGCACGCAGAACATGTTTATTTTGGATTTTTGCCACGCTGCCATCAAATCATTTTTTATACATGTGATAAAAACCACCATGCGGGCGTGTTGCGTAAGTTTCAATAAGATCGGCCGATAAATAGGGAAGATATTCAAGAAATAGTATTGCACTGTGGCCATGTGCTTATGTTGGTTTTTTCTAATCTTAGTTCCCGAGTTCAACTCCAGCAGCAGGCAACATTTATTTATTAAATATGTGCACCGAAATTTTCATATTGCAATTTTATCGGCCATTGCTTAAGAAGTGCAGTGGTCGAGTGGTGATGGTAGTTGACTGTTCAGCGTGAGGTCCGGAGTTCAACGCCTGTCCTCAGGCGTTAATTTTAGGGTTCAATACAGGACTATTTACTATGGGTGCATTATTTTCTGTTTCAGGATTCATAATGGTTTCACTGACTGAGGTTTGGTTTTTGAATTTTACAATAAATTTTTGGGGTATAGCTTTATATTTGTAAATAAAGTACAATGATAGGATTATAATTATTATGACTAATGCCGTTAATGTTATTATTTGAAAAATACTATTTGATTGAGTGTGTTGTTCAATTATTTCTTTTGCTTGAATGTATTCGAGTGGTTCGAGTTTTGTTACGTTATTGTTTACATAGATGGTTTGAGTATAGTCTAGCATTGTGTTGGCCATCAGTATTTCTTCTAATTGAATGGAACAATTAAATGCTTTTATTGTATTATTGCCTTATATTATGATTTCTCTATTGATACAATTTTGATTTAGAATTGTCTTGGGAAGGTTCCAAGTTGTGATTATATTAGGTTCAACATATTTTATTTCGAATTCTGAATGGGTTTTACTATACCTACATTGTGTTGTTACTTGATTTAGTATGCCTGTGATACATTTATTTCTGACCAAATCTTTAGAGTTTGCTGTGTTTGCTTGATCGTTTTGTACAAAATATTTATCGTGAATAGTAAGTGTATTTTTATTTTCATCGGGGTATGGTATTATTTCGAAGATAGGTGTTTTCATTATTTCTCTAAGAATATGAGATATTATCAAAATTTCGTTTGTACTAGTTTTAAGCCAGGTAGAGGTTTTAATATTTAATAGTTTTTCGGAATTTACATGAGTTAACAAATCATGTTTTAGAAGTTTTGGATTGAAAATACCTAATCGAGTTAATTGCATGCCAAGTTCTATGTCCTCTATGTATTCAGTAACTTGTTGTAGGTTGAAAATTAAAAGTGCTAGCATTTCTTGGCCGTCATTAATCATACTTAAATGGTTAGTGACTCTGATTCCTTTGTTTATTGCGTCTAGTACATGGTTTAATTCACTTATTTGAACGCTATTTTCAGAAATGTTATTAATTTTTTGTTCTAATTCTTCTCTGTCTTCTTGATCCAATGTGCCAAATAAATATTTGTAAGCTTTGCCCATAATATTAACAAGACCGCGTTTGCTGCGTTTTGCTATTTTTATGCCGTTAATTTCTCTATTGAGTTTTTCTATTAAATATCGAATTTGTGGGGGTGTTTCAAATAATTTTGTTTGTTTTATTAATTCTGCATAAGTGTTTTCTGTTTTAGTTATGTTTATAGAAAGATAATGATACTCGTACTTAATTGGTCAATTAGTCAATTGATCCGGTTTGAAATATAAGATAGCCATTATTAGCGTAGATTGGGTTTACTTCTAGACTTTGTGTGTGTGCTGATGAAATAAGGTAAATTATGAAAATTATGAATAGAGCTGCTTCTTAAGTGGGTCTTGGAGTTGATCTGGAATTGTCATTATCATATTTGCTTATACTAGTTTTTTTCTTTTTCTTAAATTTGGATTTATAATGTACTATTTTTCCACCTCTATTGGTTTCTTCGTAATGTTTATCGTCTATTTTTCTTAGGCTACCTGTTTTCTTAAATGGGTTGTCTTGGACCTTACTAAAGGGGACTCTCTATAATTAGTGTCTATCTCAAATTCCTGTCTGGTTTCGTTGAGTTTATCTATTTTATTTATTTTATTTTGTTGCGTATTATGGCTGGGTGTACCTGCGTACATGAAAATATCGTCTGGTGTTCTGCCAGTCGTGTTGTGTTTTGTTTTATGATTGTAGATGTATAAAATTTTTTCAAATTTTCTGAACTGATTTTCTGGTTCATTTTCGCTTGTTATTATCTTAGTTTTTTGTTTACTGTTTTATGAAATCTCTCAATATCAGAAATTTCATTTTTGCTTGTTGTGATGTCAATGTTTACTCCTTCTGAGTTTATCCAGATTTCTAGTGATGTGCTCATGAAGGCGGAGTCTTTATCAGCTTTAATTTCGAGGAGTTTTCCCATATCATTAAAGATGCGTAAGATTGCTCTTTTGGCTTCGAGCCAATCTCTACTGTTTATTTCTATCAGGGAGGCGTATTTAGAATAAATGTCAATACATGATAGAAATTGTTTATTCTTGATTAAATAGAAGTCCATGACATATCTCTGGGATTGAATATTTCTGGTGTGGTTTCGAAAGCTAATTTTGTGTTCCTATGTTCTGTTTTGGCTATACTACAAATTTCACAATCATTGATTATATTTTGAATTAATTTCTGATAATCGGGGTAATAATTTTTACCTTTAAATAATAGAGTTTGTTTCTTTATACCTGTGTGTAATATTTCTTTGTGAGTTTTTAGAATGATTTCTTTGAATTAGGCATACGTTTGTATATCTGTTAACTTGGAACTAGTTATACCCGCTACTCGAAGAGTAAGGGTATTATAACTTTGTGCCAACCGAAACTGTTTGTAACAGGCAGAAGGAGACATCTCCGACCCCATAAAGTATATATATTCTGAATCAGCATGAACAGCCGAGTCGATATAGCCATGCCCGTCTGTCCGTCTGTCTGTCTGTCCGTCCGTGTGAAAACCTAGATCTCAGTTATTATAAGAGCTAGAGCTACCAAATTTGGGGACAATATGTGTTAATTCTGCACGCAGATCAAGTTTATTTTGGATTTTCGCCACGCCTCCATCCGCCCCCACAATTCGAAAAAAAAGTCGATTGTAGCTGCAAATATAGCTCTACAGCAATCATTTTTTATACATGTGATACAAAAATAAATAAAAAACCATGCGGGCGTGTTGGCAAAGTTTCAATAAGATCGGCCGATAAATAAGGAAGATATTCAAGAAATAGTATTGCACTGTGGCCATGTGCTTATGTCGGTTTTTCCTAATATCAGCACCCGAGTTCAACTCCAGCAGCAGACAACTTTTTATACCCTTGCAGAGGGTATATTAATTTTAGCCAGAAGTTTGCAACGCACCTTAGGAGACATCTCCGACCCTATAAAGTATATATATTCTGAATCAGCATCACCAGAGGAGTCGAAAAATGGATGTCCGTCTGTCCGTCCGTCCGTCCGTCCGTCCGTCCGTCTGTTGCAACGCAAACTAGTCTCTCAGTTTTTGAGCTATCTTCATGAAACTTGGCACACAAGCTTCTTATTGCTGTAGGCTGTAAATAAGTCGGAACGAGCCAGATCGGACCGATATATCGTATAGCTGTCATAGAAGCTATCGGCCGATTTTTGTTGTTTTTCAAGATATTGCAACAAGATTTGGCAAATCCTATTCTTATTACGTTCTTAATGTGCTGTCAAAATTGTATCAAAATCGAACCATTATAACATATAGCTGCCATAGGAACAATCGGCTGAAATCAGGGTTTTTGTATGCAAACCCGTTTTGTTTTTGGAAATACCGAACATTATCAATACTTTTTAATGTTATACAGTAGCCCGCCCTTAGTTTTTCCATTTAAATATCTCAGACGTTTATATTCTATAGCTGTTATAGGAACAATCAGTCAGTCCGTCTGTCTGTTGCAACTCAAATTAGTCCCCCAGTTATTGAGCTATCTTCATGAAACTTGGCACACAAGCTTATTATTGCTGTAGGCTGTAAATAAGTCGGAACGAGCCAGATCGGACCGATATATCGTATAGCTGTCATAGAAGCTATCGGCCGATTTTTGTTGTTTTTCAAGATATTGCAACAAGATTTGGCAAATCCTATTCTTATTACGTTCTTAATGTGCTGTCAAAATTGTATCAAAATCGAACCATTATAACATATAGCTGCCATAGGAACAATCGGCTGAAATCAGGGTTTTTGTATGCAAACCCGTTTTGTTTTTGGAAATACCGAACATTATCAATACTTTTTAATGTTATACAGTAGCCCGCCCTTAGTTTTTCCATTTAAATATCTCAGACGTTTATATTCTATAGCTGTTATAGGAACAATCAGTCAGTCCGTTTGTCTGTTGCAACGCAAATTAGTCCCCCCAGTTATTGAGCTATCTTCACGAAACTTTGCTCACAAGCTTCTTATTTCTGCCCTCATTAAATAAGTCGGAACGGGCCAAATCGGACTGATATATCGTATAGCTGTCATGGAGCCTATCGGCCGATTTTCGTTATATTTCAAGATATAGCTATCAGGCTTACCACATTCAAATCTAAGTGTGTCCCTAATAATAAAGTTCGAAATCGAACTTTTATAACTTATAACGATCAACGATCGGCCTAATGAAGGTTCATGTTGCAATTTTATGGAAATCTGAGTACTATTACATATAGCTGTTAAACAAAAAATCATGTAGCTGTTATTCAACGGCATTTTTGAATGAGAACTTTCCAAATTTATTTATATTTTATGACCAACAGATCCTTTACAACACAAAGACATTTCCTCATAACATTTTGTGTTAAGTATATAAGAAATCCAGGTATATACTAAAGCATTAAAAGGTAGAATTTTTTTTTTTCGAAGCAGGTGTTTGATTCATAGCCTTAATCAGGTAAAAATCTTGACTTCCTGTACTGTTATAATTGTTCAATAAATACCACAGAAACCAGCAGCAATCCAAATATATTTTATATTTTGTATAACTGCAAGGGTATGAAACCTTCGGCAAGCCGAAGGTAGCCTTGCTTTCTTGTTTTAATTATGTGGCAACCTTTTTTTTTTAATTATGTGGCAACTTTTTTTTTAATGATGTGCACCGAAAATATTCATAGTGCAATTTTATTGGTCATTGTGTTAGAAATGCAGTGGTCGAGTGGTGATGGTAGTTGACTGTTAATCGAGAGGTCCGGAGTACAACTCCTGGGTGCCGCGGCGAATTATATTTATTTTTTTGTATCTTATATATTTTTTTATTTTATAGTGTGTTGCAAAATTCAAAATAAATTTTTAGTATATTTAAAGCCAATTAGAATCGAAAGAGACATTGAGCAGCAACAAAAAAAACAAACGACAAATCTAATTAGATATGTTGAGATGTATTGTGAGGCAGCATATATGTATGTATAGGCGTCTCTTTCCCACATGCATAATTTATAACTGCAAAGTAATAAAAACAAAGGGCAACATCCAATAAAAATCGAGTGGAACCCGCATAGGCAAAACAAATTAGAGACGGAAAGAAATAAAAAGCAAGAATGCATTGTTCACATTTGGCACGTGTTTTTCCGAAGAATTGTAGCGGGTATATCACAGTTGAGTCAGCTCGACTGTAGCCTTTCCGACTTCTTTTCATTAATTTGGTAAAATTATTAGGATTTATTATTTGAAGGTAAACGTTCTGAAATGTTTGGAAGTCTATTATGTCGGGAAAATATATAACGCTTTTTTTGGTACATATGTACTCCTTTATTAATTCTTTTGCAAATGATTCTGCCATCTCTTTGTAAATTATTTTGATTCTAGTTTTTTGAAAATACTTTATTATTTCTACTTCGTCTGAGTTTCCTTTAATAAATTCTATTTGTCTATTATAACAATTGAGAGGTCTTTCTGTTATTTCAATGTGGTTTTGATTATCTTCTTGTGCGCTATGCTTTGTTGCTGCTGTGGAGATGGATACTTGGCTATCTTCTCCCAAGAAATTTTCTTGTATTTGTATTCTGGAAAGGGCATCAGCTACGTGATTTTCTTTACCAGGAAGATATTGAATATTATAGTCATATTCGTTTAATTTTATTTTCCATCTTTGGAGTTTCATGTTGGGGTCTTTTATGTTGCTAGCCCAAACTAAAGGTTTATGGTCGCTTAGTATATCGAACTTTCTTCCAAATAGGTAAGATCTAAAATATTTTGTGGCCCAGACTATAGCTAATAGTTCTTTTTTTATTGCCGAATAGTTGAGTTCGTGTTCATTGAGGGTTCTACTTGCGTAGCAAATTGGTTTATGATCCTGGGATAATACAGCACCTATAGCTATATTTCTTGCATCTGTAGTTAATGCAAATTTCTTTTCGAAATTGGAATTAATTAGAATTGGATCGGATGTGATGAGTAACTTCAGTTTCTCAAAGGCGGATATATAATCGTTCTCTTTTATATTAATTGATTTTGTTTGGGTTAGGTTTTATACCTTCAGTTGTTATAATGTGACCGAGAAATTCGGTTTCTTTCTTCAGAAATTCGCATTTATCTAACTGTAAATTAAGTTAGCTATTCGTAACTTTTCGAATACTTTACTAATTGACATTATATGTTCTTCTAATGAAGTTAAATAAACGATAATATTATCTAAGTAAACAACACAATCCTTATAGATTAGTTCTTCTAAAAGGTTGTTCATGCAACGTTGAAATGTTGCTGGTGCATTTTTGAGACCAAAGGGTATTCGAGTGTATTCGTAATGTCTATATTTGGTTGAGAATGCAGTTTTAGCTATTGATCGCTGGTCCACTTGGATTTGATGGAAACCTTTTGCTAGATCAATAGTGGTGAAGTACTGACAACGTCCAGGTTTGTCTAGTATCTCATCCATTACAGGGATGGGGAACTTGTCATCAATGGCTATTTCATTGAGACTGCGGTAATCAATGACTAAACGATATTTCTGTTTGCCTGAGGCATCACTCTTCTTTGGAACTATCCAAATAGGAGAACAGTATGGAGATTTTGATTTTTGAATGATGTTTTGTTGTAACATTTCGATTATTTGATTGTTGACTTCCTTGTCAAATGCTTGTGGGTATTTGTAGGGTTTTTTATAAATAAGGTCATCATGTTTTGTTTGAATAGTGTGTTTAGTCGTACTAGTGAAGGTCAAATTTTCACCTTCCTTGTACTGAATATCACTGTATTCTAGCAAAACTTGGGTGATTCGTTGATTTTCTTCTGTATTCAGGTGTTCTAACCTTTTTTTGAAAGAGGTTTTCTTTCTTTTTTGTGTTTTAAGAGGGGTTTCCTCTTGGTTAGATAGACTGGGGCACTCAATGGTAACTTGGGACCTATCTTTTGTGAAAGAGGCTTTCTTTCTTTTTTGTGTTTTAAGAGGGGTTTCCTCTTGGTCAGATAGACTGGGGCACTCATTGGTAGCATGGGACCTATCTTGTTGTTCGTAGGAATTCCACATTTTAAATGGGTAGGCATTTATTTAGACTGTTTGGTTTGCATAATTTATTTCTGTATTGGTTGCTTCTAGGTATTCTCTACCTAAGAGAAGATCATAACTTTTAGAGAAATTATGAACATAGAAGGTCTGTCCCGTTGGACATAGCTTGCTTGGATGCAAAGAAACTTTTTGATTAAGTGTGATGGTGCCATTGATAGTGTGGACTTTTACATTTGAAGGTTTAATAGGAAAATTAAAAAAATTATTTATAATTATATTAATAGAAGACCCTGTAACTACAATGCATTTAAGAACTTTATTGTTAATTTTTATTTTAAGGTATTGGTTTCCTCTTCTGGTTGAAGAAAATTTCCTCCTGTGTCCATTTTGTGTTGGCCACTGGAGCTCTCTCTTTGTCTTTTTACAGGTGGATTAGGTGCATTGGTATTATGCAATTGACTGTGATTCAAGGGATTCTGAGATCTACCTTGATGGAGTTTTTGTCTAAATTCGTTCATTGTTTGCTGGTCTTCAACAGGTTTTGAACTTGAAGTGGGGTTTGAATTATATGAAAATGTTGTCATTGGTGTGTTGACGTAATTTTGATAATCTCCTTTATTCTTTGAACTTTTGTTTTGAGAATTTTGATTTGAATTATTTTGTGACTTTGAACGATCATTGAAGGTTAATTCATAGACTCCTTCTTGTTGCGCTACTGATTTTAGTTTTGACACGCTGGTATTGTTGTGTCTAGCAAGGGTCATAAACAACCTATCGGGCAACTTTCTCATAATAACATCTTTTACTGTGTTATTGAGGGCTTTTGTGTACAACACTGTGTTGCTATGATTATTTTCTAGCATTAATTTATTTGATATTACAAAGGAATTATTTTTTAGTTCTTCAAGGAACTTACGTATGCTAGTGGAGAATGGTGTATTGAAGAGACGTCTTAGAAGTTCTTCGCAGGGGATGTGCGTCTTGTATTCACTGATGAGGGCTGTCATCAAATCGGTCCATGTGCTGGCTCCTGATGTTTGTAGCAGGCAGAGAGAAAAATCTCCGACCTCATAAAGTATAAATATTCTGAATCAGCATGGACAGCCGAGTCGATATAACCATATCCGTCTGCCTGTCCGTATGAAAACCTAGATCCAGCTATTATAAGAGCTAGTGCGCCCAAATTTGGGGATAATATGTGTTAATTCTGCCCGCAGATCCACTTTATTTTGGATTTTTGCCACGCCTCCATCCGTCCCCATAAATCGAAAAAAGTCGATTCTAGCTGCAAATATAGCTCTACAGCAATCATGTGATAAAAACTACTTATCGGGTGTGATGCGAATTTCAATAAGATCGGGTGATAAATAAGGAAGATATTCAAGAAATAGTTTTGCCCTGTGGCCATGTGCTTATGTCGGTTTTTCCCAATGTTAATTCCCGAGTTCATCTGCAGCAGTAGGCAACTTTTTTTTTAATTATGTGTACCGAAAATATTAATAATGCATTTTTATCAGTCATTGCGTAAAAAATGCAGTGGCCTATTGGTGATGGTAGTTGACTTTTTAGCGTGAGGCCCGGGGTTCAACTCCTAGGTTCGATTTCAGCCGGCGGCTGTGATGTGTATTTTTTCACTGTTAAAAAATATGTATGTTTAATTCAAATTAATTGGAATAAAGAAAATTAAGCAATGAAAAACAAAACAAAGCCGTTGTTGTTGTTTTTATACCCGCTACGCGAAGAGTATAAGGGTATTATAGCTTTCTGCCAACCGAAAATGTTTGTAACAGGCAGCAGGAAAAATCTCCGACCTCATAAAGTATATATATGTGGGAAATCAGTATAAACATAGCTGTAAGAAACAAAAACTAACATAGAATTAACAGCGAACTTCATAAAAGGAGCGAATGAACTAGGAATTAGTGAGCTAATGAGCGAGCGGAGTAAAATAAGCAGAGTAAGATTTGATAATTGAGTGCGTACAGACGAGTGTGATCGCAAAGAAATAAGTCGAAAACAAGTGAACGAAACAATTAAAATGAATGTTTAAATATAAACTAAATTTGATTTGTGCGAACAATATTTAATAAACGTTATCTACATAACTTTCTATGCATATAATAATGACAATGGACCAAGAGTGTTTTATTTAAAACGAACGAAGCAACCCGACTCCTAGAGATTGGAGGCTAGTCCGGGATATGCACATTAGCTATTCTTACAAAATTGGGGGCTCAACCGGGATCATTCATTTTATATGCAAATAGTGTAAATATATTGAACACAAACTACAAATTGTGTCGCAGTATACGATAAACGTTTATGTATGTACATATGCATTGTGACAAGTTACGCGTCGTGACGAAATAAGCTAATACACGCAAATGGCGGAGATGCGAGCGAGATCACACGCATAGAGGAGAGCGGTGCAGCAAATAGAGGATAGCAACGACAAGCGAGAGAGAACGCTTAGAATTGCTAGAGAGAGAAGAGGTCAGCGCATAAGAGACGGCGAATCGAGACGAAGTTTCGGGAGCGGAAATTACGCTGCGAAAACTATGCTGGAGATTTTGCGAGGCTTAGTTTGTGGAAGGCGTAAAACAAAGCAGAGACGAAAAGTGTACGAGTGCGTAAAACGGATAAAACAAAATCGACGTAAACGAAGCAGAGGGTATACACACGAGCTGCGTGTGTGTATATGCAAGGCAGAGAATTGTGTACGACGGCAACAACAACAACAATAGAGGCGTGATTGCTACGCAGACGAGTGACGACGAATGGAAAGAGAAGACTTCGACAAAACGCAATTAATAAGTTTGGCATAAGTATAGTATATTAAGAGGTTAAGATATTGATTTTTATTTACACATTAAGGTAAATGTACGAAGATTCTGTAGCTGAAAATTTAGAGGATACAGTAGAGCCAGTGATAACAAACACAATGACGTTTACACTGAAAGATATTCAAGATTCGTTAGCGGATTTTGACGGCAGTAATGAAAGCAATGTAAACGATTGGCTGACAGACTTCGAAAGTATTGCCGTGACTGTACAGTGGATCGATTTGCAGAAATTCATATATGGGCGACACTTGTTAAAGGGAGCAGCTAAGTTGTAAACAGTCAAGATAGTCTTACGAATTGGGCAACACTGAAAGAGGCTTTAGCAGAGGAGTTTACTGTAAAATTGACAGCCAAGCAGATACATAAGCTCGAGAACAGGAAGAAGAAGCAGAATGAATCGTTAATAGAATACTATTATACAATGAAAGGTATTGCTAAAAAATCTAATCTAGATGAAGAGAGCATTATTGAGTATATTGTGGAGGGTATTCAGTATTCGAAACATAACAAGATGGTACTATATCAAGCAAATGATTTAAAGGAGTTAAAAGAGAAACTGAATGTTTATGCAAAGATGTCTGCAAGTATGGGAAATAAACCAAAAGTAAGACAAGAGAAAGCAGAAAGTTCAGGTAGTGCAAAAAAAGAGTTTTTATGCTATAAATGCGGAAACAAAGATCATTTAGCTAGACCTTGCGAAAAAGAACCAGTTTGCTTTAAATGTCATAAGCCAGGGAATAAGGCAAATCAATGCGATGCTACACCTATGAATGAAGAGAATTCTGATAAGAAAGCGAAGGCTAACATACAGCAGCTGGTAAAGTCGATGCTTAAGAGAGTTTTCAAGGATGTTCAAATTGGTAACCAGACTATATCAGCCGTTATAGATACAGGCAGTGATATCTGTACAATAAGTGAGAGTTCCTATAAGAAAGCCCATCCTGTCAAGTTGAACACTGATATTAAAGAGCTCGTTAGTATAGGGCATTCCAAGATTTACACATTAGGATCGTTTGTAATTGACACACAGTTGGATCGTATTCCATTAAGAATATGTTTTCATGTAGTTCGAGATGTGGATACTCTCTATAATGGTGTTATTGACAACGATATGGATGTGAAGATGGGCAAGAACGGAGCAACCTTTTGTTGCAAGAATCAAGAATTGTCAGATGATGGTATCCAGACAGACGAAATTGCTTTAGGGTCACAAGCAGCAGATTTGCAGGAAGCTTTACAGCAGATGATGGCAGTAGACACTTTTGATGGAAACTCAGAGATAGATTTAGCACATTTGCTAAAATAAGCCAGGTAAAGAGTTCTAAGTTTAATTAAAAGTTATGAACCAATTAAACCAGATAAAAGTCCAGTAGAGATGAAAATTATACTAACTGATGATATTCCAGTTTTTCATAAACCCAGACGTTTGTCCTATGCTGATCAGGAGAAAGTGAATAAGCAAGTACAGGATTGGATGGTAGCAGGGATCATTCGAAATTGTGTTTCCGAATACGCTTCCCCTGTGGTTTTGGTTTCGAAGGAAAATATAGCAAGTATTCAGGCAGAGAACCGTAAGGCAGTTGATAAGAATAGATTGAACAAGAAAGAATATGACATTAATGATTTGGGTTGCTATCAAGTGGACACAGTTTGGTCCAGGTTTAAATCTAAAGAAGAAATATCTAGGTCCGTACAAAGTCGTAAGAAAGCTAAGGCATGGCAGGTATGCGGGAGAGAAAGTTGAAGAGGATGAGGGGCCTAACAAAACAAATACTGTGGCAGAATACATGAAGGAGTGGCGACCATAATCGGGACGATTATGAATGTAGGATGGTCGAATGTGGGAAATCAGTATTAACATAGTTGTAAGAAACAAAAACTAACATAGAATTATCAGCGAACTTCATCAAAGGAGCGAATGAACTAGGAGTTTGTGAGCTAGTGAACGAGCGGAGTAAAATAAGCAGAGTAAAAGTTGATAATTGAGTGCGTACAGACGAGTGTGATCGCAAAGAAATAAGTCGAAAACAAGTGAACGAAACAATTAAAATGAATGTTAAAATATAAACTAAATTTGATTTGTGCGAACAATATTTAATAAACGTTATCTACATAACTTTCTATGCATAAATTAATGACAATGGACCAAGAGTGTTTTATTTAAAACGAACGAAGCAACCCGACCCCTAGAGATTGGAGGCTAGTCCGGGATATGCACATTAGCTATTCTTACATATATTCTGAACCAGCATGTACGGCCGAGTCGATATAGCCATGTCCGTCTGTCTGTCTGTCCGTCCGAATGAAAACCTATATCTTAGCTATTATAAGAGCTAGAGCTACCAAATTTGGGGACAATATCCATGTGATAAAAACCACCATGCGGGCGTGTTGGCAAGTTTCAATAAGACCGGCTGATAAATAAGGAAGATATTCAACAAATAGTATTGCACTGTGGCCATGTGTTTATGTCGGTTTTTCCTAATGTCAGTACCCGAGTTCACCTCCAGCAGCAGACAACTTTTTTTAATTATGTGGCAACTGTTTTTTTATTTTTTTTAGTTATGTGGCAATTTTTTTTTTAATTATGTGCACCGAAAATATTCATAGTGCAATTTTATCGGTCATCGCGTAAGAAATGCAGTGGTCGAGTGGTGATGGTAGTTGACTGTTAAGCGAGAGGTCCGGAGTTCAACTCGTGGGTGCCGCGGCGACTTATATTTATTTTTTTTGTATCTTATATATTTTTTATTTTATAGTGTGTTGCAAAATTCAAAATAAATTTTGAGTATATTTAATTTAATTTAATTTAATTAAGAATTGAAAGAGACATTGAGCAGCAACACAAAAAACAAACGACAAATCTAATTAGATATGTTGAGTTGTATTGTGAGGCAGCATATATGTATGTATGTATAGGCGTCTTTTTCACACATGCATAATTTATAAAGCATAGGCAACATCCAATGAGAATCGAGTGGAACTTGCATAGGCCAAACAAATTAGAGACGGAAAAAAATAAAAAGCAAGAACGCATTGTTCACATTTGGCACGTGTTTTTCCGAAGAATTGTAGCGGGTATATCACAGTCGAGTCAGCTCGACTGTAGCCTTTCCGACTTGTTTATTTTTGAATATTTATCGAATAAAAAGAACCGCATCAAAATTCGTTTTCATGCCGGATAAAGGGATAAGGAGGATATTCAAGAAATAGTTTTGCCCTGTGGCCATGTGCTTATGTCGGTTTTTCCTATTGTTAGTTACCGAGTTAAACTCCAGCAGAAGGCAACTTTTTTTTTAATTATGTGCACCGAAAATATTCATAATGCAATTTTATCGGGCTATCGGGCATTGCGGAAGAAATGGCCGAGTGGTAATGGTAGTTGACTGTTAAGCGAGAAGTTCGGAGTTCAACTCCTAGGTGCGGCGACCGACTTATATTTTTTCTTCGTATCTTATATTTTTATACCCGCTACTCGAAGAGTATAAAGGTATTATAGCTTTGTGCCAACAGAAAATTTTTGTAACAGGCAGAAGGAGTCATCCCCGACCCCGTAAAGTATATATATTCTGTTTGTCCGTCTATCTATCCGTATGAAAACTTAGATCTCAGCTATTATAAGAGCTAGAGCTACCAAATTTGGGGACAATATGTTTTAATTCTGCCCGCAGATCAAGTTTATTTTGGATTTTCGCCACGCCTCCATCCGCCCCCACAAATCGAAAAAAAGTCGATTGTAGCTGCAAATATAGCTCTACAGCAATCATTTTTATACATGTGATAAATACCACACTGCGGGCGTGTTGCGCAAGTTTCTTTTTGATATGTTTTAATTCTGCACGCAGATCAAGTTTATTTTGGATTTTTGCCACGCCTCCATCCGCCCCCATAAATCGAAAAAAAGTTAATCTGCAAATATAGCTCTACCCAATTAATTTTGAATACATGAGATAAAAATTACCAAGGGGGCGTGTTGCGAAAGTTTCAATTAGATCGGCTGATAAATAAGGAAGATATTCAAGAAATAGTATTGCACTGTGGCCATGTGCTTATGTCGGTTTTCCTAGTGTCAGTACCCGAGTTCAACTCCAGCAGCAGACAACTTTTTTTAATTATGTGGCAACTTTTTTTTTTTTTTTTTAATTATGTGGCAACTCTTTTTTTTAATTATGTGCACCGAAAATATTCATAGTGCAATTTTATCGGTTATTGCGTAAGAAATGCAGTGGTCGAGTGGTGGAATGTGGAATGGTAGTTGACTGTTAAGCGAGAGGTCCGGAGTTCAACTCCTGGGTGCCGCGGCGACTTATGTTTATTTTTTTGGATCTAATATTTTTTTTTTATTTTATAGTGTGTTGCAAAATTCAAAATAAATTTTTAGTATATTTAAAGCCACTTAGAATCGAAAGAGACATTGAACAGCAACACAAAAAACAAACGACAAATTTAATTAAATATGTTGAGATGTATTGTGAGGCAGCATATATGTATGTATGTATAGGCGTCTCTTTCACACATGCATAATTTATAACTGCAAAGTAATAAAAGCAAAGGGCAACATCCAATAAGAATCGAGTGGAACTTGCATAGGCAAAACAAATTAGAGACGGAAAGAAATAAAAAGCAAGAACTCATTGTTCACATTTGGCACGTGTTTTTCCGAAGAATTGTAGCGGGTATATCACAGTCGAGTCAGCTCGACTGTAGCCTTTCCGACTTGTTTATTTTTGGCAAGCCTCCATCCGCCCCCATAAATCGAAAAAAGTCGATTGTAGCTGCAAATATAGCTCTACAACAATCATTTTTATACCCGCTACTCGTAGAGTATAAGGATATTAAGTTTTGTGGCAAACGATTTTATACAGTCCTTCCGTGTGAAAACCTAGATCTCAGCTATTACAAGAGATAGAGTAACAAAATTTGGAGACAATGTGTGTTAATACTGCACGCAGATCAAGTTTATTTTTTATTTTTGGCAAGCCTCCATCCGCCTCCATAGATCGAAAAAAGTCGATTGTAGCTGCAAATATAGCTCTACAGCAATCATTTTTATACCCGCTACTCGTAGAGTATAGGGATATTATAGCTTTGTGGCAGCCGAATTTATACAGTCCGTCCGTGTGAAAACCTAGATCTCAGCTATTATAAGAGCTACAGCTACCAAATTTGTTGACAATATGTGTTAATTCTGCGCGCAGATCAAGTTTATTTTTAATTTTTGGCAAGCCTCCATCCGCCCCCATAAATCTAAAAAAAGTCGATTGTAGATGCAAATAAAGCTCTACACCTATCATTTTTTATACATGTGATAAATACCACCCTGCGGGCGTGTTGCGAAAGTTTCAATAAAATCGGCCGATAAATAAGGAAGATATTCAAGAAATAGTATTGCACTGTGGCCATGTGCTTATGTCCGTTTTTCCTAATGTCAGAACCCGAGTTCAACTCCAGCAGCAGACAACTTTTTTAATTATGTGGCAACCTTTTTTTTTAATTATGTGGCAACTTTTTTTTAATGATGTGCACCGAAAATATTCATAGTGCAATTTTATCGGTTATTGCGTAAGAAATGCAGTGGTCGAGTGGTGATGGTAGTTGACTGTTAAGCGAGAGGTCCGGAGTTCAACTCCTGGGTGCCGCGGCGACTTATGTTTATTTTTTTGGATCTAATATTTTTTTTTATTTTATAGTGTGTTGCAAAATTCAAAATAAATGTTTAGTATATTTAAAGCCACTTAGAATCGAAAGAGACATTGAACAGCAACACAAAAAACAAACGACAAATTTAATTAAATATGTTGAGATGTATTGTGAGGCAGCATATATGTATGTATGTATAGGCGTCTTTTTCACACATACATAATTTATAACTGCAAAGTAATAAAAGCAAAGGGCAACATCCAATAAGAATCGAGTAGAACTTGCATAGGCAAAACAAATTAGAGACGGAAAGAAATAAAAAGCAAGAACTCATTGTTCACATTTGGCACGTGTTTTTCCGAAGAATTGTAGCGGGTATATCACAGTCGAGTCAGCTCGACTGTAGCCTTTCCGACTTGTTTATTTTTGGCAAGCCTCTATCCGCCCCCATAAATCGAAAAAAGTCGATTGTAGCTGCAAATATAGCTCTACAACAATCATTTTTATACCCGCTACTCGTAGAGTATAAGGATATTAAGTTTTGTGGCAAATGATTTTATACAGTCCTTCCGTGTGAAAACCTAGATCTCAGCTATTACAAGAGATAGAGTAACAAAATTTGGAGAGAATGTGTGTTAATACTGCACGCAGATCAAGTTTATTTTTTATTTTTGGCAAGCGTCCATCCGCCTCCATAGATCGAAAAAAGTCGATTGTTGCTGCAAATATAGCTCTACAGCAATCATTTTTATACCCGCTACTCGTAGAGTATAAGGATATTATAGCTTTGTGGCAGCCGAATTTATACAGTCCGTCCGTGTGAAAACCTAGATCTCAGCTATTATAAGAGCTACAGCTACCAAATTTGTTGACAATATGTGTTAATTCTGCGCGCAGATCAAGTTTATTTTTAATAGCCTAAAAAGGTGTTAGGAGTTCCACAAAGGAAACAAATTTTCGTTTCCCGGCTTGCCCCTGATCTTACATCTCAAGATGTTGCGGCTTATATTCAAGCTAAAATACAAGCTGTCGAGTTTAAAGTGGAAAAATTTAAATTCTCATATGAGAGGGACATATCGTCCTTTAAAATTAGTGTCACGGCTGAACTGCTAGCCATTATATGTTCTCCATCATTTTGGCCAGAACATGTAATGGTTAAAGAGTTTGAGGCGAAGAAGAAAAAGAATCGGAAACCGATTGTTCTTTCACTGCCAATCCCAGAAACGTCCACCCAAAAACAAAATGCAAAAAACTAAGTGCTAATTTTCTTCTTACATACCAAAATGTTAGAGGATTATGTAGCAAACTATCTAATCTATTCCTAAACAGCCATTCTTTTACCTCCCATGTTTTAGTGTTTACTGAAACTTGGTAAAAACCGGATATTTTAAGCACCGAAGTTTTACCAAGTAAGTATACAACATACAGGCTTGATCGACCTGGCCGACGTGGTGGGGGAGTTCTGATTGCAGTAAATTCCGCCATATCATCGGAACTTTTTTAACCGGAAGTTCAACATTGCATTGAATTTATTTGTGTAAAATTACACTTTCCCGGTTTTTTCTGTTTTATAACCTATTCATATATTCCGCCGTCATCGGAATTGTCAGTCTATTTGCAACACTTGTCTGCAATAAAGACTGTTTTCAACCTGTTATCAGACAGGGAGCATTTTATAGTCCTTGGTGACTTCAATGTTCCTGAATGTGACTGGACACCAAGTGTTGGTGAGACTTATTAATTGCCTTTTCGGCAGCATGACCTATTTGACGGTCTGTTTGATATGTCATTGTCTCTAAAAATGACTCAACCACTTTCTTTACCAGAAGATTCTTATCATCCCACTTTTGAAGCTACTTTTGATCTGAGCAAATGTTTTGTTAAATATGAAAAACTGTGTAAACGTATACGCTGCTATAGAAAAGCAGACTTTGTATTATTGAACTTTTTACTTTCCAACTGCGACTGGTCAGAGCTTTACTCGACTACTGATATTTCAGTGGCAGTAAGCATATTTTATAAGACCATTGACTCTTTCTTTGATATTTGTGTTCCGCGTTTCTATCAGACATGCTCGAGTAAGCCACCATGGTTTACAAAAGAGCTGTCTCGCCTTAAAAATTTAAAATCTAGCTTATTTAAAAAATATAAAATTAATAATTGCAGTTTAGCTTTTTCCCGTTTTTTAACTGCACGATTAAATTTCTCGGTCCTTAACGCGAAATTTTATAAAAACTATCTAGCTCGTTGTAGGTCTCAGTTCCTTGATAACCCTAAACAGTTTTATAGTTTTGTTAATATGAAGCGTAAGTCTTCTGTCTTTCCCTCAAAGTTGTCGTTTGAAAATACCACTGCAGATACCGACCAAGCCATGGCCGATATGTTTACTAGGTTTTTTTCAAACCACGTATTCGCCTACTACACAAAAGATTCATGTTTATCCATACAATATTCCTTGCTCAAATGGTATCTTCACCCCTATTCTAAACGAAAATTCACTTGTTAAGGATCTTCACTTGGTTAAACCAGTTTTTTCGCCAGGTCCCGACGGTGTTCCCGCTTGTGTACTTCGGTTCTGTGCCAACTTCCTAAGTAAGCCATTGCTCAAACTATTTTCGCTGTCCTTAGATACTTCATCCTTTCCTTCCATTTGGAAGGAATCTTTTATCATTCCCTTGTTTAAGAAGGGCAGTAAGTCTGAAGCAAGCAATTATAGAGGTATCTCTAAATTGTCGGCTATACCTAAATTCTTCGAGAATGTATTAACTCCTCACTTGCAACATTTCTGTAGATCCGTCATATCGCCTTCTCAGCACGGATTTATAAAACGTCGCTCAACTACGACAAACTTACTGGAGCTGACATCCTTTGTTATAAAAGGTTTTCAGGAAAATCTTCAAACTGATGTTATATACACTGATTTCAGTAAGGCTTTTGACTCAGTAAATCATTCCTTTCTTGCACATAAACTCAGCCTCTTAGGCTTCACACCAAAACTTCTTAATTGGATTGTGAGTTATCTGAATGGCAGAACCCAAAGAGTTATCTTTAAAAATGTACTTTCACACCTTCTTCTTGCCACATCTGGCGTTCCTCAGGGTAGCCATCTAGGCCCCTCCTTTTAACGCTTTTCATCAATGACCTACCTTTGGTCATACATAACTCCCGTACTCTCATGTATGCGGATAATGTAAAGCTTTGTTATCAATTTAAAGATGACTACTGCCACTCGCACTTACAAGCCGACCTAGATAGTTTTCATTCCTGGTGTTGTGCAAATTTCTTAAACCTGAACAGCTCCAAATGCAAGCTGATGACATTCTATCGAGCTAGTCCAAAGTACGTTTCCTACACTCTTTGTGGTTGTGTCTTAGAAAGAATTACTCTAGTTGATGATCTTGGGGTCCGTTTGGACCGAAAACTAAAGTTTTCCGAACATATTTCCCATATGGTCAATAAAGCCATGGGTGTGCTTGGCTTTATTAAGAGATAGTCTAAGGAGTTTGACGATCCTTATGTAACAAAGACCCTCTACACCTCACTTGTTCGTCCAATTCTGGAATATGGATCATGCGTATGGTGTCCCCAGTACACTACTCACAATAACCGCATTGAATCTTTACAAAAATTTTTTTAATTTTCGCCTTACGAGGCCTTAACTGGGACGTAAATTTAAGACTTCCTTCCTATGGCAGTAGACTTCTACTACTTAACTTACCTTCTCTAGCTAATCGTAGAACCATGCTGGGTGTAGTATTTATTAATAACCTCATCCAAGGTGACATTGACAGTGTTGACCTGGTTAGCCAGCTACACTTTTCTGTCCCTTGTAGATTAACACGTAATTACTTACCACTAACTCTTCCTAATTGTAGGTCGAACTATGCCCTACACGATCCGTTTAGGGTATTATGTTCGGACTATAATCATCTTTACTTTCTTTTTTCTAACGCTTCCTCTGTTGCATGACTAAATTTTAAAATGTTGTCCTATCTATCTAGAATTTAAGTAATCTTTCCTCGAAATTCTTTTCTATCTCGGTAACTTTGCATGCCCGCGTTCTCTATTTCGGGTTTCGCGTTTCGAGTCGTACGTCAGACGACTGTGCTCCTCGGTCGGTTGGGCGGGAGGTGGACATTCGCTGTGTCTGGGATCCGCGCGTAACAAGCATCGGCTTGGTTTTGCAAGGACCACTTGATTATACATTCATTGTATCAACGTCCAAAATAAAAAAAAAAAAAAAAAAAAAAAAAAATATTGAAAGCCACTTAGAAGCGAAAGACATTGAGCAACAATGTAAAAAAAAACAAGCGAAAAATCTAATTAGATATGTTGAGATGTACTGAGAGGCTGCATATATGTATGGTATGTACAGGCGTCTCGTTTACACATGCATAATTTAAAGCCCTTTGATGAGTTATAACTTCAAAGTAATAAAAGCAAAGGGCAACATCCAATAAGAATCGAGTGGAACTTGCATAGGCAAAACCAATAAGAGACGGAAAAAAATAAAAAGCAAGAAAGCATTGTTCACTTTTGGCACTTGATTTTCCAAAGAGTTGTAGCGGGTATATCACAGTCGAGTCCGCTCGACTGTAGCCTTTCCGAGTTGTTTTTTTTGTGCCAACCGAAAATGTTTGTAACAGGCAGAAGGAGACATCTCTGACACCATAAAATTTAAGACATTTATAGAATTAAGTTGTAATATAAATGTAATGAGCAGAGCATAAACTAAATTTTTCTTATTCGAAATATATAACCAGATATTGTGTTGCACCCAATTTTTGTTGACTATTGCGCCGTCTAACAGTTATGTTAATTAAATCTTAACATTGAATCACCTCACGCTCCGAATACGAAAGATCATAGTTACCCATGGTGCTGCCGGTTACTCTCTACAACCGTTGATAGCCACGAAAGACGCGAATTGAGAGAAAATAATAACAATCCGATTAATTTGAGAAATGTTTATAAAACGCCGGTACGTTGTCGGACCTGAGTAAAAATAATTTATTGTGTAACTGCAGCTTCTCCTAAGCAACCAAAACGTGGCAGATGCACTACAAGAAATCTACTTGTACGAGGTGGAGATACTTAGCCTAAGGAAAAACGAAACATAGGAAGATGAACATAAAAAGCCGTCGAAGTTGGAAAGTTCACAAGAGAATAATACAGAGTACGATTATGCTGAAGATGAATACGAATACGAAGCGTTGAAGCATACGAATGAGTTAGTCAAAGAAGAGCATAACGAAGAATAGCCAGCCGAGGCATCAATGAAAACGACCACTAACGAAGATCTAGGTCCATCCCCCGATGAAGATAACCCTGCACACTTATCTAGTTAGCCCTTCTCTAATATTTATACCAAAGTAATCTTTGCAATCAATGCGAAGAACACGCCGCGAATTAACTGGAGCTGGCTGACGGAGGAAGAAATCATGTGATTCAAACGAGAACGTCGCATGCGCGACTGCATCTGAGAGCAATGTGGCAAGCACATCAGCTGGCCCTGCAACTTCAAGGTTCATCTGCTGCGTCGACACATGTTGTCACATCTCTGCGGGAAACCATATCCCTGCAAGTACTGCGGACATATGTTTTCCGATCACAGCGGACGCATTCACCACGAACGAAAGTAAGTAAATTTCGCTGCTGCTCAAATTGTGGTCATTACTTAAATCTATATTCACAGTCGCCACACGAATTACAAATATTTTTAAAAAATTAAAAAAATAAATCATGGCCTATTGTGTTGTAGAAATGTGCGTACCAGGCAGAAGGAGACATTTGCGAACTCATAAAGTATGCTTTGGATCACTCGGCAGTCGATCGAGTTTTGAGAAACAATGTTAGAAATTGCTTAGCTTAGCATACATAAATTGTAATCCAATATTCTGGAAAAAAAATTTATACTTTTAATGGCTTCTTTTCACTTTTTAAATCTACCCGATGATTGTCTGTTAATGGTTTACAGTTATTTGGATCTAAAGAGCCAATGTCTCCTAGGTTTAACCTGTTGCCGGTTAAGAAATCTGTATTACATTGCGAACAAAATGGACTTTCATTGTTTTTTTTGGAGTGATTGCTTTTTCAAATGGAAACATAATGAGATACAGGCTTTCTTCAAGTTGAATGGCCACAAAATACAAATTTTGTCGATATCGGAGGCCAGAAATGTCTATGACATAGTCAACGCCTGTGTTCATCTTAAGAATCTCCGCTCTTTATATCTAGTTGCTAATTTTAGGCTTTCAGATATTTTGATGGAAATTTGCAAGCACATGAAAAATTTGGAGAGCCTAATCGTGGAAAGTTCTTATCATCCCATCATCAATTATGAGTTTCTGGCATTTATGCCTCGACTTAGGAGCTTGGACATTGAGTATTTTGTTAAGACCGATGATAAGATGTTTCAGCGATTCGCTGAACTACGTCCGGACGGATTGGAACATTTACGAATCGGATCCGAATTGACGATTGGAATGGCTAAATATATTCCACAGTTACTTTCCCTGAAACTATTGAATATTTATAAACCAACTTCCCAATTAATCAATCGCATTGTGATTCAAGTTTCAAATTTGAAAGTCGTTAGCATAAAAGATGCGCGAAAGTTATACATACATGATTTGAAAAATCTTATTATCCATCTAAAGTTGCTTTGTTCGCTATACATAAGTGATTGTCAAAATTTAAAAGACGACTATGTATTGTTCACGCTGGAATATCTGAAAGTGGAGGTGGAAACCCAGCGATGTTTGCCATTTTATTTAAAACTTTCTAGGACCGGGGTTGCAAAGTCAATTAAAAAGGTATAATTTATTAGTACAGAAACTTAGTTAATTATTTAATTTACCAACAGGAAAACTTTATAACTTCATCAAGCAACTTACTGAATCTAAACTTTTCAATTTGAAAGGCAGAAATTTTCGAAAAAAATGATGACTCTCCATAGAAACATTGAATATATCGAATCATATTGATCGGTTTTCGTTGGAAATTATTTTAATATTTTTTATTTTATTTTTCTGTCATGTTTACTTTATATTAATATAAGAATTATTATATTATTTATGAATATTGTGGTGAACATGTACTGAAGTACGCGATTATTTTTTATTTTCTCCACGCCTCCAACTGCCACCATAATTCGATTGTAGCTATAAATATAGATCTTCAGTAATTATTTTATAGACATGTGATAAATTCCAGCCCGCGGGCGTTTTGCGAAAGTTTCACTAAGATTGGCCGATTAATATGGAAGATATATTTAAGAATTAGTAGTGCCTTATGACCATGTGCTTATGTAATGAATTGCACCCTGCGGGCATTTTGTGAAAGTTTCAATAAGATTGGCCGATAAATAAAGAAGATATTCAAGAAATAGTAGTGCAATGTGACCATGTGTTTGTCGGTTTTTATACCCGCTACTCGAAGAGTATAAGGGTATTATAACTTTGTGCCAACCGAAAATGTAACAGGCAGAAGGAGAAATCTCCGACCCCATAAAGTATATATATTCTGAATCAGCATGAACAGTCGAGTCGATATAGCCATGTCCGTCTGTCCGTCTGTCTGTCTGTCCGTCCGTATGAAAACCTAGATCTCAGCTATTATAAGAGCTAGAGCTACCAAATTTGGGGACAATATCCATGTGATAAAAACCACCATGCGGGCGTGTTGGCAAGTTTCAATAAGACCGGCTGATAAATAAGGAAGATATTCAACAAATAGTATTGCACTGTGGCCATGTGTTTATGTCGGTTTTTCCTAATGTCAGTACCCGAGTTCAACTCCAGCAGCAGACAACTTTTTTTAATTATGTGGCAACCTTTTTTTTTTTTTAATTATGTGGCAACTTTTTTTTTTAATTATGTGCACCAGAAATATTCATAGTGCAATTTTATCGGTCATTGCGTAAGAAATGCAGTGGTCGATTGGTTTTGGTAGTTGGATGTTAAGTGAGAGGTCCGGAGTTCAACTCCTGGGTGCCGCGGCGCCTTATATTTATTTTTTTTGTATTTTTTTTTTTTATTTTATAGTGTGTTGCAAAATTCAAAATAAATTTTTAGTATATTTAAAGCTACTTAGATGCGAAAGAGACATTGAGCAGCAACACAAAAAACAAACGACAAATCTAATAAGATATGTTGAGATGCATTGTGACGCAGAATATATGTATGATGTATAGGCGTCTCTATCACACATGCATAATTTATAACTGCAAAGTAATAAAAGCAAAGGTCAACATCCAATAAGAATCGAGTGGAACTTGCATAGGCAAAACATATTAGAGACGGAAAGAAATAAAAAGCAAGAACGCATTGTTCACATTTGGCACGTGCTTTTCCGAAGAATTGTAGCGGGTATATCACAGTCGAGTCAGCTCGACTGTAGCCTTTCCGACATGTTTGTAATGTTAATTCCTCAATTGAAGAGACCTGATTTTAAGTCCACCGCCACTCGTAGAAAGGAAGGGTATTGTAGCTTTGTGCCAACCGAAAATGTTTGTAACAGGCAGAAGGAGATATCTCCGACACCATAATATTTAAGGCAAGTAAAGAATTAAGTTGTAATATAAATGTAATGAGCAGAGCATAAACTGAATTTTTTTCTTATTCAAAATTTATAACCAGATAATGTGTTGCACCCAATTTGAACAGTCTGTTGCGCCCTCTAACAGTTATGTTAATTGAAACTTAACATTAAATCACTTCACGCACCGAATGCGAAAAGTCATAGTTACCCATGGTGCTGCCAGTTACTCTATAAAACAGCTGATAGCCACGATAGACACGGAATGAGAAAGAAAATAACAAACCGATTAATTTGTGAAATGTTTATAAAATGCCGGTATGTTGTCGTACCTGTGACAAAATAATTTATTACGTAACTGCAGCTTCTGCTAAGCAACGTGGCAGATGCCCTACAAGAAATCTACTTGTACGAGGTGGAGATACTTAACCTAATGAAAAACGAAACATAGGAAGATGAACATAAAAAGCCTTCGAAGTTGGAAAGTTCACAAGAGAATAATACAGAGTACGATTATGCTGAAGATGAATACGAATACGAAGCGTTGGAGCATACGAATGAGTTAGTCAAAAAAGAGCATAACGAAGAACACCCAGCTGAGGCATCAATGAAAACGACCACAAACAAAGATCTAGGTCCATCACACGATGAAGATAACCCTGCACACTTATCTAGTAAGCCCGTCTATAATATTTATACCAAAGTCAACTTTGCCATGAATGCGAAGAACACGCCGCGAATTAACTGGAGCCGGCTGACGGAGGAAGAAATCGTGTCACTCAAACGAGAACGTCGCAAGCGTGACTGTACCTTTGAGCTTTGTGGCAAGCACTTCAGCTGGCCCTGCAACTTCAAGGTTCATCTGCTGCGTCACACCGGAATCAAGAATTTTGACTGTAAACAATGCCCTATGAAGTTCTGTACTCGGCATCTGCTGCGTCGACACTTGTTCTCACATCTCTGCGGGAAGCCATATCCCTGCCAGTACTGCGGCCATATGTTTTCCGATCATAGCGGACGCATTCACCACGAACGAAAGTAAGTAAATTTCGCTGCTGCTCAAATTGTGGTCATTACTTAAATCTATGTTCACGGTCGCCACACGAATTACAAATATTTTTAAAAAATTAAAAAAATAAATCATGGCCTATTGTGTTGTAGAAATGTGCGTAACAGGCAGAAGGAGACATTTGGGACCTCTTAAAGTATGCTTTGGATCACTAGCCTAGTCGATCGAGTTTTGTGAAACAATGTTAGAAATTGCTTGGCTTAGGTTACATAAATTATAATCCAATATTCTGAAAAAAATTGATATTTTTAATGGCTTCTTTTCACTTTTTAAATCTACCCGATGATTGTCTGTTGATGGTGTACAGTTATTTGGATCTAAAGAGCCAATGTCTCCTAGGTTTAACCTGTTGTCGGTTAAGAAATCTGTATTACATTGCGAACAAGATGGACTTTCATTGTTTTTTTTGGAGTGATTGCTTTTTCAAATGGAAACATAATGAGATACAGGCTTTCTTCAAGCTGAATGGCCACAAAATACAAATTTTATCGATATCGGAGGCAAGAAATGTCTTTGACATAGTCAACGCTTGTGTTCATCTTAAGAATCTACGCTCTTTATATATAGTTGTTAATTTTGGGCTTTCTGACATTTTGATGGAAATTTGCAAGCACATGAAAAATTTGGAAAGCCTAATCGTGGAAAGTTCTTATCATCCCATCATCAATTATGAGTTTCTGGCATTTATGCCTCGACTTAGGAGCTTGGACATTGAGTATTTTGTTAAGACCGATGATAAGATGTTTCAGCGATTCGCTGAACTACGTCCAGACGGATTGGAACATTTACGAATCGGATCCGAATTGACGATTGGAATGGCTAAATATATTCCACAGTTACTTTCCCTGAAACTATTGAATATTTATAAACCAACTTCCCAATTAATCAATCGCATTGTGATTCAAGTTTCAAATTTGAAAGTCGTTAGCATAAAAGATGCGCGAAAGTTATACATACATGATTTGAAAAATCTTATTATCCATCTAAAGTTGCTTTGTTCGCTATATATAAGTGATTGTCAGAATTTAAAAGACGACTATGTATTGTTCACGCTGGAATATCTGAAAGTAGAGGTGGAAACCCAGCGATGTTTGCCATTTTGTTTAAGACTTTCTAGAACCGGGGTGGCAAAGACAATTAAAAAGGTATAATTTAATAGTACAGAAACTTAGTTAATTATTTAATTTACCAACAGGAAAACTTCATAACTTCATCAAGCAACTTACTGAATCTGAACTTTTCAATTTGAAAGGCAAAAATTTTCGAAAAAAATGACTCCATAGAAACATTCAATAGACCGAATCATATTAATGGGTTTACGTTGGAAATTATTTTAATATTATTTATTTTATTTTGCTGTTATGTTTACTTAATTTAAAATAAGAAATATATTATTTATGAATATTATGGTGAGCATGTATAAAAACTGAAATACGCGATTATTTTTCATTTCTAACACGCCTCCATAAAAAGAAAAAAACATGTCGGAAAGACTACAGTCGAGCGGTCTCGACTGTGATATACCCACTACAACTCTTCCGAAAAACACGTGCCAAATGTGAGCAACGCGTTCTTGCATTTTATTTCTTTCCGTCTCTAATTTGTTTTGCCTATGTAAGTTCAACTCGATTCTTATTTCCTTGCAGTTGGAACATGGCTGATGATGGATGTGTAAATGAGACGTCCATACATGCTTATGTAGTCTCACTTTGTAATGAATTAGTCAAATCAGATTTCTCGTGTCTATTGCTGCTGACTATCTCTTTCGATTCTAACTGACCTTAAATATATTAAAAACTTATTTTGTACTTTACATACATTGCCCAATAAATGTCATAATTATTACTTTACTTTACTTGCATTAAAAAAGAAAACTTCTTCAAGACCAAGTCCAATTGCATTTGATTTTTGAAGTAAAACTTAAATTACATTGGCTATGAATTTACAATGTACATGTGTAATATAAATTAATATGGCTTCGACCAACGTCGGTAAAGTTGCATTATGAAACCATTTAGATTATTATACATGAGAAGAATAAATATGAAATGCGGCGGCTGCGGCGGCGTTGTTTTGTTTTTCATTGCTAATTTTACTTCTCCCGATCAATTTCCGTTTATTCAAATTAATTTGAATTAAACATAAATATTTTTCAAAAGTGTAAAAACACATCACACAGCCGCCTGCCGACGTCGAACCTAGGAGTTGAACCCAGCGCTTCACGCTTAACAGTCAACTGCCATCACCAATCGGTCACCGCGTTTCATACGCAATGACCGATAAAATTGCATTATGAATCTGTGCACATAATTAAAAAAAAGAAGTTGCCTGCTGCTGCAGTTGATCTCAGGAACTTAAATTAGAAAACACCGACATAAGCACATGGCCACAGGGGAATACTATTTCTTGAATATCTTCCTTATTTTTCGGCCGATTTTATTGAAACTTACGCAACACGCCTCTAATTTGTTTTACCTTTGCAAGTTCCACTTGATTTTTCTTTCCTTGTAGTTGGTACTTGGCTGATTGATATATGTATAAATGAAACGTCCATACATGCATATGTGGTATCTCACATTGTAATGAATTAGTCAAATCAGATTTATCATGTCGATTGCTGCTTACTATCTTTCAATTCTAACTGACCCTAAATATATTAAAAACTTATTTTGTACTTTAAATACATTGCAAAATAAATGTCATAATTATTATTTTATTACTTCACTTTACTAGCATTAAAATAGAAAACTTCTGGTTCACGTACTAAATGTGTGTAAATTTTTTTTATTCGAAATTTATAACCAGATAATGTATTGCATCCAAATTGAACAGTGATTGTTGCGCCCTTTATCAGTTATGTTAATTGAAACTTAACATTGAATCACTTCATACCCATGGTGCTGACAGTTACTCTCTAAAACAGCTGATAGCCATGAAAGACGTGGAGCATACGAATTAGTTAGTCGCAGAAGAGTATAACGAAGAACACCCATTTGAGGCATCAATGAAAACGACCACTAACAAAGATCTAGGTCCATCACCCGATGAAGATAACCCTGCACACATATCTAGTAAGCCCGTCATTAATATTTACAACAAAGTCAATTTAGCCATCAATGCCAAGAACACGCGAATTTACTGGAGCCGATTGACGGAGGACGAAATTCCAGTGAGTAAAGCGAACAGAATGTACAAAACTCCACTGCTGAGGTTAGCCATGTGGACATTAACATAGAAAGTGTGCTCTCCTAGAGTCTGTAGTTTAGTTTGAGGAGCTTGTAAGTTGATGTTGTTTGATTAATCAGATAAATAATAATGCAATAACTGTTGCTCGCCCAATCTTTAACTCACATTTAGCGCCATTTTCAAATAAAGGTTGCCATACGATTAAATCCAACTGCTATATTGCTAAATGCCAGCTCAAGGTGTTGTTAGATAGTTGTCAAAAAAATATTCGAATTATATGTAGATGGAAAACAAACTTACATATATTTTCCAAAATAGACAGTAATCAAATTTGAAATAAATTATCCTTGGCTCATGTTATAGATACGACACGGAACTTAATAACATTAAGTGAATATACAATATTTTTAGGTACTTTTGAAGATTTCGCTTCACAGGGTGACCTGTGCATCCAGCCAATTTAGCCAGTCGCTTGTTAGGAGTCATTCTAGCGTCACTTCGTGGAAGACTTCAACACGACGCACCTCATTGAACTGAAAATTTTTGAATATACGCAACGAGATAGCGTTGTCCATGCCTCAAACTTGGCTACGGGAATATTTCAACATGAGCAGCAAAGCCTCGCGACCGAGTCCTTTACCACGCGCTTCGGGGGATGCAATCATGATCTCTGCTACGATTTGCTGTGTTTCTCCGGCTGTTCTTTTTCCTCAGTGCGTAGGAAAAGATTTGTGTCCCCGACCATAGCATCTATTTCATCACTTGTTGTCGCATTGGTTGCCGCACATAGCACAATAAACGTACGTTTATCATCATCTTTGCGCCAGCTGCGTTGCATCTCGTACTCCTCGCTTAGAGTCAGCTCCTCCGAGGCGGTCAGCTCACGCAGTGCAGCACTGCTCATCCATTCGTTGGGGAGCCTAACCGTGGCTTGAAAGTTGACAGTCGTTAGCATAAAAGATGCGCGAAAGTTATACATACATGATTTGAAAAATCGTATCCATCTAAAGTTGCTTTCTTCGCTACATATATGTGATTATGTATTGTTCACGGTGGAATATCTGAAAGTGGAGACTTCTTTGAGACTTTCTTGGACCGGGGTTGCAGATAAAATTAAAAAGGTATAATTTATTAATAAAGAAATTAGTTAATTATTTAATTTACCAATAGAAAAACTTTATAACTTCATCAAGCAACTTACTGAATATGAACTTTTTAATTTGAAAGGCAGAAACATTGAATAGATCGAATCATATTAATGGGTTTTCGTTGGAAATTATTTTAATATTATTTATTTTATTTTGTTGTTCTGTTGACTTTATTTTAATATAAGAAATATTATATTATTTGACTTGTTATTAATTTACGAATATTGTGGTGAGCATGAATTAGAACTGAAATACGCGATTATTTTTGATTTTCGCCAGCCTCCATCCGCCCCCATAAGTCGAAAAATATAGATCTACAGTAATCATTTTATACCTACATCCGCACCCATAAATCGAAAAAATCTGTAGCGATAATTTCATACACATGTGATAAATTCCACTCTTCGAGCGATTTGCAAATGTTTCAATTATATCGGCCGACAAATAAGGAAGATATTCAAGAAATAGTAGTGCCTTGTCACCATGTACTTATGTCGATTTCTTCTAATTTTAGTTTCTCAATCAAGAAGATCCGAGTACAACTCCAGCAGCAGGCAAGTTTTAAGGCCCGCCACTCGTAGAGTAGAAGGGTATTGTAGCTACAACATTTTTTGTAACATGTTTAAATGTTTAATGTAAATGTTTGTGAGCAAGTAAAGAATTTAGTTTTTATATAAATGTAATAAACCAAGCATAAACTAAATGTGTGTAAATTTTTTCTTATTCGAAATTTATAACCAAATAATGTATTGCACCCAATTTGACAGTGACTGTTGTGCCCATTAACAGTTATGTTAATAGAAACTTAACATTGAATCACTTCACGCACCGAATGCGAAAAGTCACAGCTACCCATGATGCTGCCAGTTGCTCTAAAAAAAAAAATTGATAGCAACGAAAGACGCGAATCGATAGAAAAAATCATAACAAACCAAGTACTTTGTGAATGTATTGGTGTATTGTATTGTGTATTGGTGCACTCAGGTATGTGGTCGTTAGTGTGCGGAAGACGCGTGAAGCAAGAAAGTGATACAGTTGAACAAGGAGCCCAATTCGACGAACTAGACGAAAAAGCACTAGCAACAATATTGCTGTGCGTGAAGGCTTTAGAAATTAATTTGATTAAAAACTGCGCTAGTTCTAAAGAAGCTTGGGACAAGCTTGCAGCTGTGTACAAGCCTCGTGGACCCGCCAGGAAAATAACCTTGTTCAGGAAATTACTCCGGTTGAGTTTGTCGGTAAGTGTGTGCGTACAAAATTACATAAATGATTTTGTGGATATCGTCGAAAAACTGAAAGAAATTGACATGGACATTTCTGAAGATATTCTTACTATTTTGATGCTGTCGGGCCTCGGTAAGAAATTCGAAAATTTCGTAGTAGCGATCGAAACGCGCGAACAGTTACCGACTCTCTCTGATTTAAAAGTGAAAATTATAGAAGAGGGAGAGAGAGAAAGAATGAGTTCGGACGAAACGGAACTTTGTGTGCAGTAAGCATTTGTGTCGTGTTCCAGTGGAAAGGGAGACAGGAAAAATAGATCGGCGCAAAAGAACAGTGATGCAAAGAAGAATAAAAAATGCTTTCGATGTGGTCGCGAGGATCACTTTATTGCGCAGTGCAAAGTGAAAGACAAAAATGATGAAATAGAAACATTTGAAAAAGAGAAGTCGTTTACTATGCTTGCAAGTGTAAATAAAAATGACGTTTTAACGAAATCGATGTGGTGCTTGGACAGTGGAGCAACTGCTCACATGTGTTGTGAAAGGTCGTGGTTTGCGGACATTAAAGAGCATAAAGAGAAAATATTACTTGCAGGAGATAATTATATATTTTCGGATGGCGTCGGTACGGTGGTCGTTAAAACAAAGAATGGTTCCGTTAATTTGAAAAATGTGCTTTACGTAAAAAACTTGCAAAGTAATTTCATATCGGTAGCGAAAGCCGTTGAAAAGGGGTATAAAGTGATTTTTCACAAGCAAAGTGCGTATATAAAGAACGGTCAAAATGAAGAAGTGTTACAGGCAAGAAAAGCTGGAAATCTTTTTGTTGTTGATACTTCGAACAATCGGTGCATGTACTTGTGTGCAAATAATGAATTGTGGAAGTGGCATTATCGTTATGGTCATTTGAACATGGCAGGCTAAAAAAGATGGCAAGTAACAATATGGTCAATGGCTTAAAGTCAATCAAAAATGTTGTGGACATAGACCGAATAAAATCCCAAAAATAGCAGAAAATCGTGCGGACTAAGTGCTAGGGCTAGTGCATTCGGACATTTGCGGGCCAATGAACAAAGTATCTGCCGGTGGAGCAAGATATTTCGTAACATTTATTGATGACTATTCGCGTTATATGTTCGTATATTTTTTGAAAAACCCGTGATGAATTGCTTCCCACGTTTAAAGACTTTGTCGCGTTTGCAGAAAAACAGACCGGTGAAAAACTTAAAGCAATTCGCAGCGATAACGGTCGCGAATATATAAGCCACGAGTTTCAGAAATTCCTATCTGAAAACGGTATTAAGCGGCAATTGACAGTACCGTACACTCCGCAACAAAACGGGGTTGCTGAGCGCGCTAACCGGACACTTGTGGAAATGGCAAGGAGCATGCTTATATATTCAGGAGTGAATGAGTTCCTGTGGGGAGAGGCAGTTAGGACTGCAGCATATCTACGCAACAGATCGGAGACAAGGTCGTTGAAGAGTCAAACACCATTTGAACTGTGGACAGGTAAAAAGCCTTCGATATCGCATTTAAAAATCGTTGGATGCAAAGCGATTGCATTAAATAAGAAACATGCAGGAAAGTTCAAGCCAAAAGGCATTGAATGCATGATGATAGGGTATTCAACAACAGCGAAGGCTTATAGATTAATGCGCATTGGATCGAACCAGGTAATCGAAAGTAGAGACGTCGTTTTTCTAGAGGAAACTATAGGGTATCCGAAGAATGGAAACAGCGAGAACAAGACGGCACTTATTGACGAAATTGGAGTTGATTGTTCGCAGATTTTGGCAGTGGACAACAACAAAGAAGATGCTGAGGTGCTCGAGGAAGAGCAAATTGACAGCGAGATTAATGAAGCACAACATTTTTTGTAACATGTTTAAATGTTTAATGTAAATGTTTGTGAGCAAGTAAAGAATTTAGTTTTTATATAAATGTAATAAACCAAGCATAAACTAAATGTGTGTAAATTTTTTCTTATTCGAAATTTATAACCAAATAATGTATTGCACCCAATTTGACAGTGACTGTTGCGCCCATTAACAGTTATGTTAATAGAAACTTAACATTGAATCACTTCACGCACCGAATGCGAAAAGTCACAGCTACCCATGATGCTGCCAGTTGCTCTAAAAAAAAAAATTGATAGCAACGAAAGACGCGAATCGATAGAAAAAATCATAACAAACCAAGTACTTTGTGAATGTATTGGTGTATTGTATTGTGTATTGGTGCACTCAGGTATGTGGTCGTTAGTGTGCGGAAGACGCGTGAAGCAAGAAAGTGATACAGTTGAACAAGGAGCCCAATTCGACGAACTAGACGAAAAAGCACTAGCAACAATATTGCTGTGCGTGAAGGCTTTAGAAATTAATTTGATTAAAAACTGCGCTAGTTCTAAAGAAGCTTGGGACAAGCTTGCAGCTGTGTACAAGCCTCGTGGACCCGCCAGGAAAATAACCTTGTTCAGGAAATTACTCCGGTTGAGTTTGTCGGAAAGTGTGTGCGTACAAAATTACATAAATGATTTTGTGGATATCGTCGAAAAACTGAAAGAAATTGATATGGACACTTCTGAAGATATTCTTACTATTTTGATGCTGTCGGGCCTCGGTAAGAAATTCGAAAATTTCGTAGTAGCGATCGAAACGCGCGAACAGTTACCGACTCTCTCTGATTTAAAAGTGAAAATTATAGAAGAGGGAGAGAGACAAAGAATGAGTTCGGACGAAACGGAACTTTGTGTGCAGTAAGCATTTGTGTCGTGTTCCAGTGGAAAGGGAGACAAGAAAAATAGATCGGCGCAAAAGAACAGTGATGCAAAGAAGAATAAAAAATGCTTTCGATGTGGTCGCGAGGATCACTTTATTGCGCAGTGCAAAGTGAAAGACAAAAATGATGAAATAGAAACATTTGAAAAAGAGAAGTCGTTTACTATGCTTGCAAGTGTAAATAAAAATGACGTTTTAACGAAATCGATGTGGTGCTTGGACAGTGGAGCAACTGCTCACATGTGTTGTGAAAGGTCGTGGTTTGCGGACATTAAAGAGCATAAAGAGAAAATATTACTTGCAGGAGATAATTATATATTTTCGGATGGCGTCGGTACGGTGGTCGTTAAAACAAAGAATGGTTCCGTTAATTTGAAAAATGTGCTTTACGTAAAAAACTTGCAAAGTAATTTCATATCGGTAGCGAAAGCCGTTGAAAAGGGGTATAAAGTGATTTTTCACAAGCAAAGTGCGTATATAAAGAACGGTCAAAATGAAGAAGTGTTACAGGCAAGAAAAGCTGGAAATCTTTTTGTTGTTGATACTTCGAACAATCGGTGCATGTACTTGTGTGCAAATAATGAATTGTGGAAGTGGCATTATCGTTATGGTCATTTGAACATGGCAGGCTAAAAAAGATGGCAAGTAACAATATGGTCAATGGCTTAAAGTCAATCAAAAATGTTGTGGACATAGACCGAATAAAATCCTAAAAATAGCAGAAAATCGTGCGGACTAAGTGCTAGGGCTAGTGCATTCGGACATTTGCGGGCCAATGAACAAAGTATCTGCCGGTGGAGCAAGATATTTCGTAACATTTATTGATGACTATTCGCGTTATATGTTCGTATATTTTTTGAAAAACCCGTGATGAATTGCTTCCCACGTTTAAAGACTTTGTCGCGTTTGCAGAAAAACAGACCGGTGAAAAACTTAAAGCAATTCGCAGCGATAACGGTCGCGAATATATAAGCCACGAGTTTCAGAAATTCCTATCTGAAAACGGTATTAAGCGGCAATTGACAGTACCGTACACTCCGCAACAAAACGGGGTTGCTGAGCGCGCTAACCGGACACTTGTGGAAATGGCAAGGAGCATGCTTATATATTCAGGAGTGAATGAGTTCCTGTGGGGAGAGGCAGTTAGGACTGCAGCATATCTACGCAACAGATCGGAGACAAGGTCGTTGAAGAGTCAAACACCATTTGAACTGTGGACAGGTAAAAAGCCTTCGATATCGCATTTAAAAATCGTTGGATGCAAAGCGATTGCATTAAATAAGAAACATGCAGGAAAGTTCAAGCCAAAAGGCATTGAATGCATGATGATAGGGTATTCAACAACAGCGAAGGCTTATAGATTAATGCGCATTGGATCGAACCAGGTAATCGAAAGTAGAGACGTCGTTTTTCTAGAGGAAACTATAGGGTATCCGAAGAATGGAAACAGCGAGAACAAGACGGCACTTATTGACGAAATTGGAGTTGATTGTTCGCAGATTTTGGCAGTGGACAACAACAAAGAAGATGCTGAGGTGCTCGAGGAAGAGCAAATTGACAGCGAGATTAATGAAGCACAACATTTTTTGTAACATGTTTAAATGTTTAATGTAAATGTTTGTGAGCAAGTAAAGAATTTAGTTTTTATATAAATGTAATAAACCAAGCATAAACTAAATGTGTGTAAATTTTTTCTTATTCGAAATTTATAACCAAATAATGTATTGCACCCAATTTGACAGTGACTGTTGCGCCCATTAACAGTTATGTTAATAGAAACTTAACATTGAATCACTTCACGCACCGAATGCGAAAAGTCACAGCTACCCATGATGCTGCCAGTTGCTCTAAAAAAAAAAATTGATAGCAACGAAAGACGCGAATCGATAGAAAAAATCATAACAAACCAAGTACTTTGTGAATGTATTGGTGTATTGTATTGTGTATTGGTGCACTCAGGTATGTGGTCGTTAGTGTGCGGAAGACGCGTGAAGCAAGAAAGTGATACAGTTGAACAAGGAGCCCAATTCGACGAACTAGACGAAAAAGCACTAGCAACAATATTGCTGTGCGTGAAGGCTTCAGAAATTAATTTGATTAAAAACTGCGCTAGTTCTAAAGAAGCTTGGGACAAGCTTGCAGCTGTGTACAAGCCTCGTGGACCCGCCAGGAAAATAACCTTGTTCAGGAAATTACTCCGGTTGAGTTTGTCGGAAAGTGTGTGCGTACAAAATTACATAAATGATTTTGTGGATATCGTCGAAAAACTGAAAGAAATTGATATGGACATTTCTGAAGATATTCTTACTATTTTGATGCTGTCGGGCCTCGGTAAGAAATTCGAAAATTTCGTAGTAGCGATCGAAACGCGCGAACAGTTACCGACTCTCTCTGATTTAAAAGTGAAAATTATAGAAGAGGGAGAGAGACAAAGAATGAGTTCGGACGAAACGGAACTTTGTGTGCAGTAAGCATTTGTGTCGTGTTCCAGTGGAAAGGGAGACAAGAAAAATAGATCGGCGCAAAAGAACAGTGATGCAAAGAAGAATAAAAAATGCTTTCGATGTGGTCGCGAGGATCACTTTATTGCGCAGTGCAAAGTGAAAGACAAAAATGATGAAATAGAAACATTTGAAAAAGAGAAGTCGTTTACTATGCTTGCAAGTGTAAATAAAAATGACGTTTTAACGAAATCGATGTGGTGCTTGGACAGTGGAGCAACTGCTCACATGTGTTGTGAAAGGTCGTGGTTTGCGGACATTAAAGAGCATAAAGAGAAAATATTACTTGCAGGAGATAATTATATATTTTCGGATGGCGTCGGTACGGTGGTCGTTAAAACAAAGAATGGTTCCGTTAATTTGAAAAATGTGCTTTACGTAAAAAACTTGCAAAGTAATTTCATATCGGTAGCGAAAGCCGTTGAAAAGGGGTATAAAGTGATTTTTCACAAGCAAAGTGCGTATATAAAGAACGGTCAAAATGAAGAAGTGTTACAGGCAAGAAAAGCTGGAAATCTTTTTGTTGTTGATACTTCGAACAATCGGTGCATGTACTTGTGTGCAAATGATGAATTGTGGAAGTGGCATTATCGTTATGGTCATTTGAACATGGCAGGCTAAAAAAGATGGCAAGTAACAATATGGTCAATGGCTTAAAGTCAATCAAAAATGTTGTGGACATAGACCGAATAAAATCCTAAAAATAGCAGAAAATCGTGCGGACTAAGTGCTAGGGCTAGTGCATTCGGACATTTGCGGGCCAATGAACAAAGTATCTGCCGGTGGAGCAAGATATTTCGTAACATTTATTGATGACTATTCGCGTTATATGTTCGTATATTTTTTGAAAAACCCGTGATGAATTGCTTCCCACGTTTAAAGACTTTATCGCGTTTGCAGAAAAACAGACCGGTGAAAAACTTAAAGCAATTCGCAGCGATAACGGTCGCGAATATATAAGCCACGAGTTTCAGAAATTCCTATCTGAAAACGGTATTAAGCGGCAATTGACAGTACCGTACACTCCGCAACAAAACGGGGTTGCTGAGCGCGCTAACCGGACACTTGTGGAAATGGCAAGGAGCATGCTTATATATTCAGGAGTGAATGAGTTCCTGTGGGGAGAGGCAGTTAGGACTGCAGCATATCTACGCAACAGATCGGAGACAAGGTCGTTGAAGAGTCAAACACCATTTGAACTGTGGACAGGTAAAAAGCCTTCGATATCGCATTTAAAAATCGTTGGATGCAAAGCGATTGCATTAAATAAGAAACATGCAGGAAAGTTCAAGCCAAAAGGCATTGAATGCATGATGATAGGGTATTCAACAACAGCGAAGGCTTATAGATTAATGCGCATTGGATCGAACCAGGTAATCGAAAGTAGAGACGTCGTTTTTCTAGAGGAAACTATAGGGTATCCGAAGAATGGAAACAGCGAGAACAAGACGGCACTTATTGACGAAATTGGAGTTGATTGTTCGCAGATTTTGGCAGTGGACAACAACAAAGAAGATGCTGAGGTGCTCGAGGAAGAGCAAATTGACAGCGAGATTAATGAAGCACAACATTTTTTGTAACATGTTTAAATGTTTAATGTAAATGTTTGTGAGCAAGTAAAGAATTTAGTTTTTATATAAATGTAATAAACCAAGCATAAACTAAATGTGTGTAAATTTTTTCTTATTCGAAATTTATAACCAAATAATGTATTGCACCCAATTTGACAGTGACTGTTGCGCCCATTAACAGTTATGTTAATAGAAACTTAACATTGAATCACTTCACGCACCGAATGCGAAAAGTCACAGCTACCCATGATGCTGCCAGTTGCTCTAAAAAAAAAAAATTGATAGCAACGAAAGACGCGAATCGATAGAAAAAATCATAACAAACCAAGTACTTTGTGAATGTATTGGTGTATTGTATTGTGTATTGGTGCACTCAGGTATGTGGTCGTTAGTGTGCGGAAGACGCGTGAAGCAAGAAAGTGATACAGTTGAACAAGGAGCCCAATTCGACGAACTAGACGAAAAAGCACTAGCAACAATATTGCTGTGCGTGAAGGCTTCAGAAATTAATTTGATTAAAAACTGCGCTAGTTCTAAAGAAGCTTGGGACAAGCTTGCAGCTGTGTACAAGCCTCGTGGACCCGCCAGGAAAATAACCTTGTTCAGGAAATTACTCCGGTTGAGTTTGTCGGAAAGTGTGTGCGTACAAAATTACATAAATGATTTTGTGGATATCGTCGAAAAACTGAAAGAAATTGATATGGACATTTCTGAAGATATTCTTACTATTTTGATGCTGTCGGGCCTCGGTAAGAAATTCGAAAATTTCGTAGTAGCGATCGAAACGCGCGAACAGTTACCGACTCTCTCTGATTTAAAAGTGAAAATTATAGAAGAGGGAGAGAGACAAAGAATGAGTTCGGACGAAACGGAACTTTGTGTGCAGTAAGCATTTGTGTCGTGTTCCAGTGGAAAGGGAGACAAGAAAAATAGATCGGCGCAAGAGAACAGTGATGCAAAGAAGAATAAAAAATGCTTTCGATGTGGTCGCGAGGATCACTTTATTGCGCAGTGCAAAGTGAAAGACAAAAATGATGAAATAGAAACATTTGAAAAAGAGAAGTCGTTTACTATGCTTGCAAGTGTAAATAAAAATGACGTTTTAACGAAATCGATGTGGTGCTTGGACAGTGGAGCAACTGCTCACATGTGTTGTGAAAGGTCGTGGTTTGCGGACATTAAAGAGCATAAAGAGAAAATATTACTTGCAGGAGATAATTATATATTTTCGGATGGCGTCGGTACGGTGGTCGTTAAAACAAAGAATGGTTCCGTTAATTTGAAAAATGTGCTTTACGTAAAAAACTTGCAAAGTAATTTCATATCGGTAGCGAAAGCCGTTGAAAAGGGGTATAAAGTGATTTTTCACAAGCAAAGTGCGTATATAAAGAACGGTCAAAATGAAGAAGTGTTACAGGCAAGAAAAGCTGGAAATCTTTTTGTTGTTGATACTTCGAACAATCGGTGCATGTACTTGTGTGCAAATAATGAATTGTGGAAGTGGCATTATCGTTATGGTCATTTGAACATGGCAGGCTAAAAAAGATGGCAAGTAACAATATGGTCAATGGCTTAAAGTCAATCAAAAATGTTGTGGACATAGACCGAATTGCATGTGAAATCTGTGCTAAAGGTAAAATCTGTGTGAAACCATTCCCAAAAATAGCAGAAAATCGTGTGGACAAAGTGCTAGGGCTAGTGCATTCGGACATTTGCGGGCCAATGAACAAAGTATCTGCCGGTGGAGCAAGATATTTCGTAACATTTATTGATGACTATTCGCGTTATATGTTCGTATATTTTTTGAAAACCCGTGATGAATTGCTTCCCACGTTTAAAGACTTTGTCGCGTTTGCAGAAAAACAGACCGGTGAAAAACTTAAAGCAATTCGCAGCGATAACGGTCTCGAATATATAAGCCACGAGTTTCAGAAATTCCTATCTGAAAACGGTATTAAGCGGCAATTGACAGTACCGTACACTCCGCAACAAAACGGGGTTGCTGAGCGCGCTAACCGGACACTTGTGGAAATGGCAAGGAGCATGCTTATATATTCAGGAGTGAATGAGTTCCTGTGGGGAGAGGCAGTTAGGACTGCAGCATATCTACGCAACAGATCGGAGACAAGGTCGTTGAAGAGTCAAACACCATTTGAACTGTGGACAGGTAAAAAGCCTTCGATATCGAAGAACGGGAAATTCGTGGTCCTGGTCGTCCTAAGAAGATAAAAACTGGAAAGCCTGGGCGTCCACGAAAACAATACAACTTGTTGAACATGATGAAGGTTCAAGATGTCAAGGTACCTGTTACGTTTGCTGAAGCGACACAGTCTGAAATGAGTCAAGAGTGGGTAGCATCAATTCAGAAGGAGATTGACGCCCTCGAAGCTAATCAGACATGGGAGCTACAGAACTTACCAGAAGGTAAGAAAGCCATCGGTAGTAAGTGGATTTTTGGCATCAAAGGAGATAAGGATGGCAATGTGATGCGATTTAAATCGAGGTTGGTGGCTAAAGGATGTGCACAACAATATGGTATCGACTGTTTTGAAACGTTTTCACCAGTTGTCAGATATTCGTCGGTGAGACTTATTATATCTCTGGCTGTTGAGCATAACTTATTTCTACATCAGATGGATGTATCGACAGCTTACTTAAATAGCGAATTGAGCGAAGAAGTCTATATGAAGCAACCCGATGGATTTGATAATAAACATCATGGAAAAGTTTTGAGACTAAAGAAGTAACTTTACGGACTAAAACAGAGCGGTAGAGAGTGGAACGCCAAGCTCAATGAAGTCTTGCAAAAACTGCATTTTGTTCCCTGTGCCAGCGAGCCGTGTGTGTACACACGCAATGAGAAGGACAATATTAATATAATTGCAGTATATGTCGACGATCTTCTTATTGCAAGCTCATGTAAAAATGATTTGATTGGTATAAAAGAGTCAATTGCCAAAGAGTTTAAAGTAGTAGATAGCGGACAGCTTAATCATTTCTTGGGCATCGAAGTTGAGCGAGAAGGTGAAACTGGAGCCATATCCATAGGTCACAAGACATATATCGAGAGAACGCTACATACCCGGGGCATGTTAGATTGCAAATCGGTAGCAACGCCTTTGGAGGCAAGTTTCCAAGTTAAGTGTACTGATCCTAACTGCAAGCCTGTTAACTAAAAGGACTACCAATCACTTATAGGATCACTGATGTATTTGGCAATTACAACCAGGCCAGATATAATGCATTCAGTTGCAAAACTGGCTCAAAGAAATGTGAACCCACATAAGGAGCATGAAGTCGCTGCCAAGCGTATACTAAGGTATTTGAAGGGCACCTCAAACTTAAAGCTTCATTATCACTCAACAGGTAAACCGATTCATGGCTACGTCGACGCAGATTGGGCAAATGACACATCGGATCGTAAATCCTACAGTGGATATGTCTTCATAAACGCAGCTGGTCCAATATCCTGGGAGTCCAAGAAGCAAAGTCTGGTGGCATTATCCAGCACGGAGGCCGAATATGTTACATTGTCCATTGCAGCAAGAGAAGCAGTATTTTTAAAAAGTTTCTGAAGGAAATGGGTTTTTTGATAGATCACTCAATTTTAATTTTTTTGCGATAATCAGAGTGCTTTATGTTTAGCTAAGAATCCAGTATTACATAATAGAAGTAAGCATATCGACATAAAGTACCACTATGTTAGAGAACTTTATTCCAAAAAGGAAATTGATGTAAAATATATATGTACAAATGACATGTTATCAGATATATTAACAAAATACCTACAGAAAAATAAGCATTTAAAATGTATAACTGAAATGAATTGTTTCTGAATATGTTGTTGAGAGGAGTATTGAAATACTAAAATATTATGTATGTTAATTTGGCAACAATCATATACTAAAATTTGGTCACACTGATCTGAATCAGTTCTTTTTGTTTTTCTGGAAACTTCATTCTTCTGTTGTTAACTTCCGAACGACTCACAACGATGTCACGCTTATGTCAAATAAAACAATTATTAAACTTTAACTAAATCGCCTCGCGTTTTACTCCATCATTTCCAACACATATTAAAAACTTTAGAAACAGATCCTTGGATTTATGCTTCGTATCTGATCCATCTGGGTGTCTCTAAAAATGACTCAACCACTTTCTTTACCAGAAGATTCTTATCATCCCACTTTTGAAGCTACTTTTGATCTAGGTAAATGTTTTGTTAAATATGAAAAACTGTGTAAACGTATGTGCTGCTTTAAAAAACAGACTTTGTATTATTGAACTTTTTAATTTCCAACTACCACTGGTCAGAGCTTTACTCGACTACTGATATTTCAGTATCGGTAAGCATATTTTATAAGACCATTGACTCTTTCTTTGATATTTGTGTACCGCGTTTCTATCAGACATGCTCGAGTAAGCCCTAAAAATTTGAAATCTAGTATATTTAAAAAATATAATATTAATAATTGCAGTTTAGCTTTTTCCCGTTTTTTAGCTGCTCGATTAAATTTCTCGGTCCTTAACTCGAAATCATATAAAAACTATTTAGCTCATTGTAGGTCTCAGTTCCTTGAGAACCCAAAACAGTTTTATAGTTTTGTTTATATGAAGCGTAAGTCTTTTGTCTTTCCCTCAAAGTTGTCATTAGAAAATACCACTGCAGAAACCGAAGAAGCCATGGCCGATATGTTTGCTAGGTTTTTTCAAACCACGTATTCGTCTACTACAAAAGATTCATTTTTATCCATACAATATTCCTTGCTCAAATGGTATCTTCACCCCTATTCTAAACGAAAGTTCACTTGTTAAGGATTTTCACTTGGTTAAACCAGTTTTTTCACCAGGCCCAGACGGTGTTCCGCTTGTGTACTGTGATGAACGGACAAACAGAGACAAATTATCCCCTACACAATTCTAGCTATTTTCATATACAGGCCTACGAACGAAATAGAGGGTGGCACGGACAGAGTCTTATAACTAATACATTAAACTTATAAATAAATATTAAAACTAAAGTCTTAAAAGTATCTTAAACTAAATTAAATCTAGGAAACTGGAATCTGTAAGTGAAAAAATCAACTAATTAGTAATATAATTTGTGCAACTTTGCGTACTTACGGGGATTTTGATAAAAAGTGAATTCCTAATAAAAGACAGGAGATGGTATCCTTAATTTTGTCTAGTCAGTGTTGCAACTTGTCCGAACGAGAAAAGGAAAGGGACAAGGAGGAGAATAAGTATGGCGATGCACTAGATTTTGCTAGATCATCGCAGTCATACATTCTCCTCCGCGACGACTGGGTGCCTGTGTCTGAAAAAGAAAGGAAAAAAAAAAAAGGAAGTCTTAGTGACTAAGGGAAAAATCTTAAAGTAAGTAGGGAAAACATTTTTATACCCTTGCAGATGGTATATTAATTTTAGCCAGAAGTTTGCAACGCACCTTAGGAGACATCTCCGACCCTATAAAGTATATATATTCTGAATCAGCATCACCAGAGGAGTCGAAAAATGGATGTCCGTCTGTCCGTCCGTCCGTCCGTCCGTCCGTCCGTCTGTTGCAACGCAAACTAGTCTCTCAGTTTTTGAGCTATCTTCATGAAACTTGGCACACAAGCTTCTTATTGCTGTAGGCTGTAAATAAGTCGGAACGAGCCAGATCGGACTGATATATCGTATAGCTGTCATAGAAGCTATCGGCCGATTTTTGTTGTTTTTCAAGATATTGCAACAAGATTTGGCAAATCCTATTCTTATTACGTTCTTAATGTGCTGTCAAAATTGTATCAAAATCTGACCACTATAACATATAGCTGCCATAGGAACAATCGGCTGAAATCAGGGTTTTTGTATGCAAACCTGTTTTGTTTTTGGAAATACCGCACATTATCAATACTTTTTAATGTTATACAGTAATCCGCCCTTAGTTTTTCCATTTAAATATCTCAGACGTTTATATTCTATAGCTGTTATAGGAACAATCAGTCAGTCCGTCTGTCTGTTGTAACGCAAATTAGTCCCCCAGTTATTGAGCTATCTTCATGAAACTTGGCACACAAGCTTCTTATTGCTGTAGGCTGTAAATAAGTCGGAACGAGCCAGATCGGACCGATATATCGTATAGCTCTCATAGAAGCTATCGGCCGATTTTTGTTGTTTTTCAAGATATTGCAACAAGATTTGGCAAATCCCATTCTTATTACGTTCTTAATGTGCTGTCAAAATTGTATCAAAATTGGACCACTATAACATATAGCTGCCATAGGAACAATCGGCTGAAATCAGGGTTTTTGTATGCAAACCTGTTTTGTTTTTGGAAATACCGCACATTATCAATACTTTTTAATGTTATACAGTAACCCGCCCTTAGTTATTCCATTTAAATATCTCAGACGTTTATATTCTATAGCTGTTATAGGAACAATCAGTCAGTCCGTCTGTCTGTTGCAACTCAAATTAGTCCCCCAGTTATTGAGCTATCTTCATGAAACTTGGCACACAAGCTTATTATTGCTGTAGGCTATAAATAAGTCGGAACGAGCCAGATCGGACCGATATATCGTATAGCTGTCATAGAAGCTATCGGCCGATTTTTGTTGTTTTTCAAGATATTGCAACAAGATTTGGCAAATCCTATTCTTATTACGTTCTTAATGTGCTGTAAAAAGGTAGAATTATTTTTTTTCGAAGCAGGTGTTTGATTCATAGCCTTAATCAGGTCAAAATCTTGACTTCCTGTACTGTTATAATTGTTCAATAAATACCACAGAAACCAGCAGCAATCCAAATATATTTTATATTTTGTATAACTGCAAGGGTATGAAACCTTCGGCAAGCCGAAGGTAGCCTTGCTTTCTTGTTTTTATTCAATTCTGGATATTAAGTACCTGTTTGGCCAGGATTCCTATACAGCCTGAGGGCAGTGTCACCTTACCTGCAACAGCATTTAGGACAAAGCAGAGTTGGCGCGCTAGCAGCCTAGTACTAGTCGGGCGCGGAGTTCTACCTCGGGGCATAGTTGGCGAACGCTGGAAACACAAAAGAAAAAAAGAAGAGCGAGGAGGATCAAAATTCAACATATATATAAAAAAAAAAAAAAATTTAAAGCGTACAGGCTCCCTTAGTGAGAGAATACCCCGGACACATAATTGTCCTACACAGAAGGCTCAGGCAAAGTGAATCGGGTTAAAAAGAAAAATTTAGTTATAACAAGAAAGAGGAAAAGAAAATGCACCCTTAACGAAACACCGGCAATTTTGCGGCAGCTTGCGGCAGTGTGCCGCCGTTGGCGACAGTTCGAGTAGCAGTTCTAACAACAATTTGGCAGCAAATGATTTAATGTTACAATGTATCTTGGCGGCTATTAATTAAATTACGAACAGAAAAAATCAGAGTGATCGTTAGACCCGGCAAATGACATTAGAATATAGCGGTATGGTCATATAATAGGGGAAAGGAAAACTGTCTTAGTTGCCATTTTTTTTCTCGAATATTGCTTTCTTGTCTGCCTCTGGTGTATGTACGTATATAAAATAACCACTAAACCAACTAGCAACCAACGATCCATTGGGCCCAACGGAGAACTGGGGGTAAGTGTATACACATTTATTTTATACTTACGACTACACCGTTTGAGGAAATTTCACGATAACATATAAAACCCAAAAAAAAAAAAAAAAAAAAAAAAAAACAAACCAAATATATTTATACAAAGAAAACTCAAGAACACTAAGCAAGCGAAAAAAAAATTGTAGTAAAATACCCCAAAGAAAAATACAAAGGGTAACCATCAAACAGCTGTTTGTATGGCATTGATCGTGGCATATAAAGACCTTTTTTCTTTGTGTCAGTAAATTGTTGTAGGTACTTACCTGATATGTCGGCATAAACTTGTTTATTCACCACACTCAAAGAAACCCGATAAGATATAGCACTCGCGCCGCGTAAAGGTTTAGGTAATGAAAATTTAAGGCGGTAATTGCGTTCGTGTTTAAAAATACAAACACATTGGAGATGCGACTGGATCGAACACCAGTAGTGTCCCCGAAGTGCACCCCGTAGAATGGTAGTGGGTCTTTTCTTGCTTCTCCTCTCGTAAATTCTATCACTTCTTTTTTTTTGTTCTTTTACTTTTCTTTTCTAATCTCTATATTCTGACACGAGACAGTGGCAAAGATTCTTTGTATTTAGATTTTGTGTGTATTCCCTCAAAAGGGCTAGGAAGTTCTCCAAAAGAACCCCCCCACAGGCTGCTTTTGCTAGCCGCAAAAGAATCAAAGGGAAGGGCGGCCTAGCCAAAGATAGGAACAATATCCAGATGTAAAACATTTAGGAAATATAAAATCCATTCCAAGGGTGGATATTACAAATTAGCAAGGCAAGGGAAAAAGCGTTGAAGAAAATGTACTCTTGGAAATATAATATTTCTTCTTTCTCTTTCTTAACTTCTTCAACACTATCTCAACTGCGGGGTAAAGCGCACAACCTACGTTACCCTAGAGTCAACTGGAAGAAATCAATTTAATGAAAAAAATAAATTATAACTTAAACAATAAAAAAAAAAAAAAAATAAATAAATTTGGAAAAAAAAAACGAATCAACAAAAAGACTAAAAATGACAACAATACGTAGCACAGAAAACTTGGCCGCAGAAAATGCAAACAGTCAAGTAATAAAATGCGAAATTTGCGTAGAGCCATTATGGGAATCCGGCTCAGCAGAACGAGTGTTAATTACACCATGTCAGCACAGCTTCCATGAAGCTTGCATTTCTGACTGGGTAAGACAGTTTAAAGTCTGTCAAACGTGCCAGAAGACGCTGCAATTAACGGACTTAAAAGAGCTGCCTAGGTCAGTTTTATCACAAACGATAGAGATTAATTTGGGGTTAGAACCATCGACTTCGGCAGCTGCGAGGCAACAACAAAGGGCGCTAGAGGCTCAAAACGCGGGAGCTGTGCCCAAAACGCATCCTCACAACACGAGGTATAAAAAAATCCCTCAAGTGGGAGAATCGGTAGAGGGTAACCAACAAGCCAGAAATGTTAAAAGCTCCGGAAAACCGAAACGGGCCGCAGTAAACGCAGAAGTTAGGCAAACACGGCGTGGGGGAAGCTCAAATACTAGAGCAAATCGAACATCTTCTCCAAACATCGATTATGAGCGTTTAGGGGTGCAACTGGAAAGTATTGTGGCCAGACAATTAGCCAACCTCAGTCTCAGACAAGTTTCGCCCGAAGTGAGCCGACAAAATCTGAGTCTTAACGAGTTGAGTCAGCAGTCAAGTAGCTCTCGGTACAGCACGGCAATAAACCCGGAGAAGATTACTCAGCTCATCCATAGCTGGAATCTCAAGTTTGATGGGTCGGCAAAAGGAGTCACCGTAGAAGAATTCCTATATCGAGTAGCCACGTTGACCAAAGACTGTCTGAACAATGATATAGATTCAGTCTGCAAAAATTTACATATTCTACTAGTAGGGAAAGCTAGAGAGTGGTATTGGAGGTATCGGAAAGAAAATCCTCAAATAAATTGGAGGGAGTTTGGAGCGGCTTTAAAAGAACAATATACAGACTACCGGAACGACACCGACATATTAGAAGAGATTAGAGCACGCAAACAAAAACAGGGGGAGACATTTGAGGTATTTTATGACGATGTCATGCTCTTAGCTTCTCGAATGTCAACATCTATTCCAGAGCAGCAGCTCATTGAGATGTTGACAAGGAATTTACTGCCCGAAATACGACACGAATTGCTTTATGTGCAAATTCGTTCGATTGCACACTTGCGAAAGCTGGTGCAAATGCGCGAAAATTTGTTGGGTGAAGTCGCGACTCGGCGGTTCTCAAAGCCAGCACCTAACCCGGTGTTCAGCCGAAGAAACGTGGCAGCTTTGGAAGATGACAATGGTATTGAAGGCACAGATCCTAATTTGGGCAATGTCGACGCAATTCAAGCACCGATAAAAATTTATCGATGTTGGAATTGTGACGGTGAGGGTCATGGTTGGGATATGTGTTTGGAAAATCGCACAGTTTTCTGCTATGGTTGCGGGGCAAAGAACACTTACAAGCCGCAATGCCCAAACTGTTTGGCAAAGAGAGCGGAAAAAGCCAAGGGACCATTCGTGAGTCAGACACGAACGGCCCCAAAGCAACACTAAATACAAATTTACCTGATTTACCGGCTAGCTCAGACAATCTGACCAGAGCTATGCTTTTACCGGACTTGTCAATAGGAAAATGTGCCCAAAATAAAAATACAAAAAGTCTTCATACACAACCTTATGAAGCAAGGCTCGCAAATTATAAAAAAGTTAGGGAAAGAATATTTGGAAATCATGCGGGTAATAAGCCAAAAAGATCGACGCAGCGCTTGCGAAAATTTTGGAAAGCCGTAAGGTTAACTAAACGATTACTGGTGTCCTCAATAATAAATAAAGAAAGCGATGGGCGTTTTTACGCTAAGGTTTCCTTTTTAGGAGTAACCGAAGAAGGGTTATTGGACACAGGGGCAAATATTAGTTGCGTGGGGTCGACTTTGGCGCAAAACGATTGGGAAAAAAGGGCAGAATTCAAAAAAATAAATTCGAAAGTAAAAACGGCAGACGGCAGATCGCACGAAGTGCTAGGTTTTCTCTCAGCGCGTGTGACATATAAGGACAAAGAGACTCTTTTAAAACTTTTTGTAATTCCGTCAATTGAGAAAAATCTCATTCTCGGCATCGATTTTTGGAGAGAATTCAATTTGGCCCCAGGATTGATCTCCTCGTTAGAGTTGGAGGACTCTAAAGAGGAAGAAGCATTACAACGACTTACCCACTAGATTCGCGACAAAAACAGCAATTAGAAGCCGTGAAATCTTTATTTCCGTCATTTGCTAAGCAGGGTCTAGGGAAAACATCACTTCTTGAACACAAAATCGAAGTTGGAGACGCCACTCCAATAAAACAACGATTTTATCCGGTATCTCCGGCTGTCGAGAAGCTGATGTTTGAGGAGATTGATCGTATGATCGGATTAGGAGTAATCGAAAAATCCAGTAGCGCATGGAGCTCTCCAATGCGTCTGGTAGTGAAGCCAGGGAAAGTACGTTTATGTCTGGATGCTCGTAAGGTGAATGATTGCACCAAAAAGGATGCATATCCTTTACCGAGCATCGAAGGCATATTCGCACGATTACCGCAAGCAAATCTGATTAGCAAAATTGATCTGAAAGATGCTTATTGGCAAGTGCCATTAGCGGACGCATCTCGACCGATAACAGCGTTCACAGTACCAGGGAGGCCATTATACCAATTTCGGGTAATGCCTTTCGGGCTGTGCAACGCTCCCCAAACGATGAGCCGTCTCATGGACGAGGTGATTCCTCCCGAATTGAAATACTGTTGCTTTGGATACTTAGACGATCTCTGTGTCGTATCGGCAGATTTCGACGCGCATCTTACAGTACTGCTGCGCCTGGCAGATCAATTTAGAAAAGCTAATTTAACATTGAATATTGAAAAGAGCAGTTTTTGTGTGACCGAAGTGAAATATCTAGGGTTCATTATCGGAAAAGGAGGCATTGCAACAGACCCTGGAAAAATTGAATCGATAGTCAATTGGCCTGCGCCGAAATCTATACAAATCTATACATCTAAACAAGTTAGAGGATTTTTGGGCCTAGCGGGTTGGTATAGACGATTTATAGCTAACTTCTCCGAATTAACCACTCCGATTACAAATTTGCTCTCAGGCAAGAAAAAGTTTTGCTGGACTGAAGAAGCACAAACTGCGTTTGATCAGCTCAAAGCCGCTCTTACTTCGGCCCCAGTCTTGCAGAATCCCGATTTTAATCGGAAATTTTACCTGCATTGCGATGCCAGCGACTATGGAGTGGGCGCAGTGCTGGTGCAAATGAATGACCTAAACGAAGAGAGACCGGTAGCGTATATGTCGAAAAAACTTAATTCGGCACAAAGAAATTACAGCGTGACCGAAAGAGAGTGTTTGGCAGTCATCCTGGGCATTGAACGATTCCGATGTTACCTCGAATTACAGGAATTCGAAGTAGTGACTGACCACTCTAGCTTGTCGTGGCTGATGAGGCAATCAAACCTAAAAGGGCGCCTAGCGAGGTGGGCGATGAATTTACAGGGGCATAAATTTAACATTAGCCACCGAAAAGGCAAGGAACATGTTGTGCCAGATGCGCTGTCACGTATGTTTAATGATGAATTGGCAGCCATCGAAAACTATGGGCCAGAAGTTGATCTGGAATCCCCAAGCTTTGATGACGAAGCATATAGGGTTGTAAAGGAGAAAATAGGAGAGGATCCCGAAGCATACCCTGATTTCAATATTATAGGCAAACACCTATATATTAGAACGGAACATGACAATGGAGACTCGGAAGACAGCAGAAATGGTTGGAAACTCTGGATTCCACAGAGTTTGACCAACTCTGTAATAAAGCGTGCTCATGACACTGTAATATGCGCCCATGGCGGCACAGGTAAAACGTTAGAACAAATTCGGCGAAGCTATTATTGGCCAGGGATGGTGACTCAAGTAAGGGAGTATGTTCGGCTATGCGAAGTATGCAAAAGCACAAAAGCTCCAAATACTACTTTAAAACCTCCAATGGGTCAACAAGCCGAATCTTCTAGACCTTTTCAGAGGCTCTATATTGACTTATTAGGACCCTATCCGAGGAGTAAACAGGGACATATTGGCCTGCTGATAGTCCTCGACCACTTTTCTAAATTTCATTGGCTGTGGCCACTAAGAAAATTCACAGCAAAGGCAATCATGGAGCTGGTACAGAACCAAATCTTTTTCGCCTATGGAGTGCCTGAACTGCTAATTAGCGATAATGGGTCTCAATTCAAAGCACACGATTTTAACGCTTTTCTTACAGCCTTTGGGGTAAAACACCAATATACGGCAGTGTACTCGCCACAAGCGAATGCATCGGAACGAGTTAACCGATCAATAATAGCGGCGATTAGGGCTTATTTGGAAAAAGATCAAAGTGCATGGGATGAGCACATTCCAGCAATCAGCTGTGCGTTGCGAAATAGTGTGCACCAGAGTTTAAAATGTGCCCCTTATCAAGCGTTATATGGATTCAACATGATTACACATGGTTCGCAGTATAAGCTTTTGAGGAATTTAGGGATGCTGGAGGAGAATGTAGGAGGCTTCCGTAAGGAGGATCAACTGCAGCTGCTGCGAAAGCAGCTAAAAGCAAACATGAAAATTGCTTATGAGCAGCAAGCAGAGAAATACAATTTGCGAACAAAAGAGGTAAATTTTAAAGTGGGACAGGAAGTGTTTAGGAGAAATTTCTTACAAAGCTCCTTTGAAAAAGGAGTGAATGCCAAGCTAGCACCTATGTTCATAAAATCAAGAGTTCGAGAAAAGCAAGGAAATTCCTACTACATTCTAGAGGACCTACAAGGAAAATTAGTGGGAACATATCACGCGAAGGACATACGGCCATAATAAAATGAGAACCTACACACTTCTGTTTAGTTCCCTACGGACGCCTACGAACTAAACAGTGGTTGTGATGAACGGACAAACAGAGACAAATTATCACCTACACAATTCTAGCTATTTTCCTATAGAGGCCTACGAACGAAATAGAGGGTGGCACGGACAGAGTCTTATAACTAATACATTAAACTTAAAGTCTAAAAAGTATCTTAAACTAAATTAAATCTAGGAAACTGGAATCTGTAAGGGAAAAAATCAACTAATTAGTAATATAATTTGTGCAACTTTGCATACTTACGGGGATTTTGATAAAAAGTGAATTCCTAATAAAAGACAGGAGATGGTATCCTTAATTTTGTCTAGTCAGTGTTGCAACTTGTCCGAACGAGAAAAGGAAAGGGACAAGGAGGAGAATAAGTATGGCGATGCACTAGATTTTGCTAGATCATCGCAGTCATACATTCTCCTCCGCGACGACTGGGTGCCTGTGTCTGAAAAAGAAAGGAAAAAAAAAAAAAAAAGGAAGTGTTAGTGACCAAGGGAAAAATCTTGAAGTAAGTAGGGAAAACATTTTTTTTATTCACTTCTGGATATTAAGTACCTGTTTGGCCAGGATTCCTATACAGCCTGAGGGCAGTGTCACCTTACCTGCAACAGCATTTAGGACAAAGCAGAGTTGGCGCGCTAGCAGCCTAGTGCTAGTCGGGCGCGGAGTTCTACCTCGGGGCATAGTTGGCGAACGCTGGAAACACAAAAAAAAAAAAAAGAGCGAGGAGGATCAAAATTCAACATATATAAAAAAAAAAAAAAAATTTAAAGCGTACAGGCTCCCTTAGTGAGAGAATACCCCGGACACATAATTGTCCTACACAGAAGGCTCAGGCAAAGTGAATCGGGTTAAAAAGGAAATCAATTTAAAAAGAAAAAAAAAGAAAAATTTAGTTATAACAAGAAAGAAGAAAAGAAAATGCACCCTTAACGAAACACCGGCAATTTTGCGGCAGTGTGCCGCCGTTGGCGACAGTTCGAGTTGCAGTTCTAACAACAATTTGGCAGCAAATGATTTGATGTTACAATGTATCTTGGCGGCTATTAATTAAATTACGAACAGAAAAAATCAGAGTGATCGTTAGACCCGGCAAATGACATTAGAATATAGCGGTATGGTCATATAATAGGGGAAAGGAAAACTGTCTTAGTTGCCATTTTTTTTTTCTCGAATATTGCTTTCTTGTCTGCCTCTGGTGTATGTACGTATATAAAATAACCACTAAACCAACATTTAGCAACCAACGATCCATTGGGCCCAACGGAGAACTGGGGGTAGTTTTATGTGTCACATAATAAAAATACTTACACACATAATTTAAAAAAGTTGCCACATAATTAAAAAAAAGTTTCCGTGTGTAAATACTAACATTAGGAAAAACCGACACAGGCACATGGCCACAAGGCAATACTATTTCTTGAATATCTTCCTTATTTATCGGCCGATCTTATTGAAACTTTCCAACACGCCCGGATGGTGGTTTTTATCACATGGATAAAAAATGAATGCTGTAGAGCTATATTTGCAGCTATTATCGATTTATTATCGATTTTTGGGGGCGGATGGAGGCGTGGCAAAAATCCAAAAAAAACTTGATCTGCGGGCATAATTAACACAATTGTCTCCAAATTTGGTAGCTCTAGCTCTTATAATAGCTGAGATCTAGGTTTTCATACGGACAACAACGGACAGACGGACAACGCAACGGACAACGACGGACAACGACAGACGGAAACATGGCTATATCGACTCGGCTGTTCATGCTGATTCAGAATACATATACTTTATGGGGTCGGAGATGTCTCCCTACTGCCTGTTACAAACATTTTCGGTCGGCACAAAGTTATAATACCCTTAACTCTTCGAGTAGCGGGTAAAAAAAAAAAAAAAAAAAAAAAACAAACCAAATATATTTATACAAAGAAAACTCAAGAACACTAAGCAAGCGAAAAAAAAATTGTAGTAAAATACCCCAAAGAAAAATACAAAGGGTAACCATCAAACAGCTGTTTGTATGGCATTGATCGTGGCATATTAAGACCTTTTTTCTTCGTGTCAGTAAATTGTTGTAGGTACTTACCTGATATGTCGGCATAAACTTGTTTATTCACCACACTCTAAGAAACCCGATAAGATATAGCACTCGCGCCGCGTAAAGGTTTAGGTAATGAAAATTTAAGGCGGTAATTGCGTTCGTGTTTAAAAATACAAACACATTGGAGATGCGACTGGATCGATAGGTTTTGTGTAATTTATCGTATAATTAGTTAGCGTCGCGATGGGGAAATGAGAATGCAGTTGGGAAGAACGTTTAGTAATATATTTGATATATAGTAATAAGAGATAGCATATCTGCGTAGATTATACAACAATTTTATTCTATAATTTATTAACGTACTAGGATCACATGTATAATTATAAACAAAAACCTGAAACCTGTTAGGAATATTATATGTATATATATTTTTTTTTGGAATAAATGAATAATTATATGGAATTTTCACATGGAAAAATAAACTAATTTTATAATGATTTCTGAAGGTTGATGAAAGGGTAATGTTAGGTCAGGGAGTTCTGCAAATGAATGCGAAAAAGGACTCATAGGTAGGGTGGGTAAAGACGCGGGACCTACACCAACACCAGTAGTGGCCCCGAAGTGCACCCCGTAGAATGGTAGTGGGTCTTTTCTTGCTTCTCCTCTCGTAAATTCTATCACTTCTTTTTTTTGTTCTTTTACTTTTCTTTTCTAATCTCTATTTTCTGACACGAGACAGTGGCAAAGATTCTTTGTATTTAGATTTTGTGTGTCTTCCCTCAAAAGGGCTAGGAAGTTCTCCAAATGAACCCCCCCACAGGCTGCTTTTGCTAGCCGCAAAAGAATCAAAGGGAAGGGCGGCCTAGCCAAAGATAGGAACAATATCCACATGTAATACATTTAGGAAATATAAATTCCATTCCAAGGGTGGATATTACAGTACTTCGGTTCTGTGCCATCACCATAAGTTAGCCATTGCTCAAACTATTTTCACTGTCCTTAGATACTTCATCCTTTCCTTCTATTTGGAAGGAATCTTTTATCATTCCCTTGTTTAAGAAGGGCTGTAAGTCTAAAGCAAACAATAGAGGTATCTCTAAATTGTCGGCTATACCTAAATTCTTCGAGAATGTTTTAACTCCTCACTTGCAACATTTTTTTAGATCCGTCATATCGCCTTCTCAGCACGGATTTATAAAACGTCGCTCAACTACGATAAATTTACTTGAGCTGACATCCTTTGTTATAAAAGTTTTTCAGGCAAATCTTCAAACTGATTGCAGTAAGGCTTTTGACTCAGTAAATCATTTCATTCTTGCACATAAACTCAGTCTCTTAGGCTTCACACCAAAACTTCTTAATTAGATTGTGAGTTATCTGAATGGCAGAACCCAAAGAGTTCCCTTGAAAAATGTATTTTCACATCTTCTTCATACCAAATCTAGCGTTCCTCAGGGTAGCCATCTAGGCCCCCTCCTTTTTACGCTTTTCATCAATGACCTCCCTTTGGTCATACACAACTCCCGTACTATCATGTATGCGGACGATGTAAAGCTCTGTTATTAATTTAAAGATGACTATTGTCAACCTTACTTACAAGCCGACCTAAATAGTTTTCATTCCTGGTGTTGTGCAAATTTCTTAAAACTGAACAGTTCCAAATGCAAGCTGATGACATTCTATCGAGCCAGTCCAAAGTACGTTTCCTACACTCTTTGTGGTTGTGTCTTAGAAAGAATTACTCTAGTTGATGATCTTGGGGTCCGTTTATGACCACCTCACTTGTTCGTCCAATTCTAGAATATGGATCATGGGTATGGTGTCCCCAGTACACTACTCACATTGAATCTGTACAAACATTTTTTTTAATTTTCGCCTTACGAGGCCTTAACTTGGAAGTAAATTTAAGACTTCCTTCCTATGGCAATAGACTTCTAATACTTAATATACCTTCTCTATCTAATCGTAGAACCATGTCGGGTGTAGTATTTATTAATAACCTCATTCAAGGTGACATTGACAGTGTTAACCTGGTTAGCCAGTTAAACTTTTCTTGCACTTGCAAATTAACAAGTAAATTTCTATCTCGTGTATCTTTACATGCCTGCGTTCTCTCTTTCGCGTTTCGCGTTTCGTGCAAAAAAAAAAAACAAGTCGCAAAGGCTACAGTCGAGCGGACTCGACTGTGATATACCCGCTACAACTCTTCGGAAAAACACGTGCCGAGTGTGAACAATGCGTTTTTGCTTTTTATTTCTTTCCGTCTCTAATTTGTTTTGCCTAAGCAAGATCCACTCGATTCTTATTGGATATTGACCTTTGATTTTATTACTTTGCAATTATAACTCAGTAGAGAGCTTTAAATTATGCATGTGTGAAAGAGACGCCTATACATACATATATATCTGGTGCCTTACAATACATCTCAACATATCTCATTAGATTTGTCGTTTGTTTTTGCACTGCTGCTCAATGTCTCTTTCGATTCTAAGTGGCTTTAAATATACTAAAAACTTATTTTGAATATGGCAACACAATGTAAAATAAAAACAAGTCGGAAAGGCTACAGTCGATCGAGCTCGACTGTGATATACTCGATACCATTCAAACAATTTAAAATAGTTTTACATTTATATAATTTTTTTACGTTTTCATTCGATTTAAAATAAATATTAACATAATTTATTAACATAATTTCATAATATAATTTAATAATTTTAATTGTAAGTATTAATAAATATATGTTATACATTTTTCGCCGCTCAAAATAGCCCCCGATTTAAAAAATTAACTGTATTTTATTAAAATAAAATGATTAATAAATTAAATTGAGACCCAGGGAACACCACGGGGAGGCCATTATATATACATATATATATATATATATATATACAGCTATTGATGTATACTGTACAGCTATTACAAATCTTTTATATATGATTAATTACAAAATTAAATTATTATAAAATTTAATAAATATTAATAATAATAATTATTATTATATTAATTAAAGTAATAGAATTATTAATATTTATTCGCAATGAAAATTGCGTTACGATGTAATTTTTATTGTTTTAGCTCACATTCACTGCCCCTCAATTAATCGCTAATAATGAATTTAAATGTGAATGGCAAAATACAAGTGTCAAAACGCGGGAAAAATGCTGGCACGCGCCTTTTCGCAGCGTGCAATATTACGAAAAAAGGCGCGTGTTAAATGCGTTCTTGCTTTCCATTTTTTTCGTCTCCGTTTTGTTTTGTCTATGCAAGTTCAACATACATAGTTCTAATTGGATATTGGGCTTTGCGCTTATTTCCTTACAGTTGGAACTTGGCTGTTTGATGTATACGCAAATGAGATGTCCATACATGCATATGTGGTGTCTCACATTGTAATGAATCAGTTGAATATGTGAAATCAGATTTCTTGAGTCTATTGCTGTTGACTATCTCTTTCGATTCTAACTGACCTTAAATATATTAAAAACTTATTTTGTACTTTATGTTTATGTTTTGTTTTGTCTATGCAAGTTCAACATACATAGTTCTAATTGGATATTGCGCTTTGCGCTTATTTCCTTACAGTTGGAACTTGGCTGTTTGATGTATACGCAAATGAGATGTCCATACATGCATATGTGGTGTCTCACATTGTAATGAATCAGTTGAATATGTGAAATTAGATTTCTTGAGTCTATTGCTGTTGACTATCTCTTTCGATTCTAACTGACCTTAAATATATTAAAAACTTATTTTGTACTTTATATAAATTGCAAAACAAATGTCATAATTATTACTTTATAACTTTACTTTACTGGTATTAAGATAGAAAACTTCTGCAAGACCTAGTCCAATTGCAAAAACAAAATCTCTACAAGCAGCCACTACTTCCACCGCGCCGTCACCGCACTGACACCAACGTCGGCAAAGTTGCATTATCAGACCATTTAGATTATTATACATGAAAATAATAAATATGCAATGCGGCGCGGCGGCGTTGTTTTGTTTATCATTTGCTTATTTTCTTCTCCCCCATCAATTTCCGTTTATTCAAATTAATTTGAATTAAACATAAATATTTTTCAAAAGTGAAAAAAAACACATCACACAGCCGCCGGCCGACGTCGCACCCAGGAGTTGAACTCCGGACCTCTCGCTGAACAGTCAACTACCATCATCACTCGACCACTGCATTTCTTACGCAATGGCCGATAAAATTGCAATATGAATATTTTCGGTGCACATAATTAAAAAAAAAAAGTTGCCTGCTGCTGGTATTGAACTCGGGAACTAACATTAGGAAAAACCGACATAAGCACATGGCCACAGTGCAATACTATTTCTTGAATATCTTCCTTATTTATCGGCCGATCTTATTTAACTTAAATGTCGGTACATTATATATCTATTTCAACAACCTGACAATATTATGTTGCTTCAAATAGAAGCATTATCTGGACTATTCGTGAGTGTTTCCACAAAGAGTTTCCTGCGCTTACTTGTTGATCTTGCGAGGTAGCACTTCGTGAAGCCATCCTGTTTCGAGAGCGCATAATAACAACACAGCAGCTTCTGCTAAGCAACCAATACGTGGCAGATGCAAAACAAGAAATCAACTTGGACGAGGTGGAGATACTTAACCTATTGAAAAATGAAACAAAGGAAGATGAACATAATAAATCGGAGTTGGAAAGTTCACAAGAGAATATTACAAAGTACGATTATGATGATGAAGATGAATACAAATACGAAGCAATGGAGCATACGAATGAGTTAGTCGAAGAAGAGTATAATGAAGAACAGCCAGCTGAGGCATCAATGAAAACGACCATTAACGAAGAAGATCTAGGTCCATCACCCGATGAAGATAACCCTGCACACATGTCTAGGTTTCCAGTCTCTAATATTTATACCAAAGTCAACTTAGCCATCAATGCCAAGAACACGCCGCGAATTTACTGGAGCCGGTTGACGGAGGACGAAATCGTGTCACTCAAACGAGAGCGTCGCAAGCGTGACTGCATCTGTGAGCAATGTGGCAAGCACTTCAGCTGCCCCAGCAATTTCAAGGTTCATCTGCTGCGTCACACCGGAATCAAGAATTTTGCATGTAAACAATACCCTATGAAGTTCTATACTCCGTATCTGCTGCGACATATGTTCGCACATCTCTGCGAGAAGCCAAATCCCTGTTAGTACTGCGGCTATACGTCTGCCGATCACAGCGGACGCATTCAGCACGAACGAAAGTAAGTAAATTTCTCAACGAGAAAGCGTTGTTCATGATAATATTAGCCTCAAACCTAGCTACGGGTAGATGCTCGTACCGAACCAAATAGGGAACTAGAATAACACGCTGGCCCTGCAATTTAATGTGCTCATTTAGGAGAATGGGGGCGAAAATTTGTAAAAATATGTTTCTAGGGCGTTGCCTGACATTTTTAAGGATCTGAACTTTAAAATGCATCACGTTAGCGAAATAAATATTTTTAAAAAAGTAAAAAAAATAAATCATGGCCTATTGTGTTTTCAAAATGTGCATAACAGGCAGAATGAGACATTTGCGACCTCATAAAGTATGCGTTGGATCACTAGCCGAGTCGATCGAGTTTTGTGAAACATTGTTAGAAATTGCTTAGCTTAGCATACATAAATTATAATCTGATATTCTGCAAAAAAATTTTATATTTTTAATGGATTCTTTTCCCTTTTTAAATCTACCCGATGAGTGTCTGTTGATGGTTTACGGTTATTGGGATCTAAAGAGCCAATGTCTCCTAGGATTAACCTGTTGCCAGTTAAGAAATCTGTATTACATAGCGATCAAGATGGTCTTATGTTGTTGTTTTTGAGTGATTGCTTTTCAAATGGAAACATAATGAGATACAGGCTTTCTTCAAGCAGAATGGCCACAAAATGTCTTTAGCATAGTCAACGCTTGTGTTCATCTTAAGAATCTACGCTCTTTATATATAGTTGTTAATTTTGGGATTTCTGACATTTTGATGGAAAATTGTAAGCACATGAAAAATTTGGAAAGCCTAACCGTGGAAAGTTCTCATCTTGAAATTTGAAAGACGTTAGCATAAAACTGCGAAAATTATACATACATGTAATATTTATTGAAATATTAGGTTATTGTACATATAAGAAAGTACAAATATTAAGTTTAGTTTAGTTTAGTTCTTCTAAGTTCTCCTTAGTTCTTCAAAAAACGACATTGACCGACCGACGTCTTTGCTACAACAATTCTTTATTAAAAGACAAACCGACTTGCTTGCCTTTTACAACAACTTAACTTCCGAGTTTATCTTGCGACTTCTTGACTTCAACTTCGACAACTGACTCCTCGATTATTCTTTACTGCAACTCTGCTTCTATTAATTCTCTCTACCTGCCCGTTTCCTCTGGGCACACCAGTTGTTGTTAAAACATGCTCTATTCCATTTGTTTTGGCGTAATCGTGAAACGCATCTGATGTAAAAGCAACTCCTCTGTCTGTTATTATTCTGGTCGGATTACCAAAGACTTTTGACCACTCTTCCACTTTTTTCACGGCTTCGTCAGCTCCAGTTGATTTTGTTGTAAAAATCCACACGAATTTTGAAAATCCATCAACAAGTGCTAAGATGTACTTATACTGTTTCGACGACGCGTCCATCGGTCCTAAGTGATCATCATGCAAAGTGTGTAACGGTTTGTCACCTTTCTCAATACAGCATAAAAGTCCGTCCTGTTTACCCAGCTTCTTGTTGGAAATAATACACGGAATGCATGTCCTAATAAATTTTGTGACATTGCTCTCCAAATGTGGTTTGTAATTTACTAATTATACTTATTCTAACTCTATTCTACTGCCATTTCATTTTTGCTCCTCGATTTTCAGAGTGCAATTGTTTTTATTGTGCTCTTCTTTTTCGTCTGTTGTTGTTGCATTCTCATTGCAGCATAAACAGTAACAACTCAACTCTCGCACATTTTTAAGCGTGTGTGTGCCTACTCTCTACGCTCACTCGCCTACTCTCATTATCTTTTGCGTGCGCTCTTGACTCGCAATCCTCTCTCATTTATTTTATTTGTTCTCTCTTCTTTTATTTTTGCTTTTGTTATTGCGGTAGTTTTTCTTGGCTACAGTAGAGACCCTGTCGTTCATGCGGCAGACAAAGACTGGATTTCGGGAATTGTTTGGCAGTTTTCGTAAACTTGCCGATCAGTTCTCAGCGTTGGACAACTCGTTTAATAGTTTAAAGCTATTAAATGAGTCGCCCAAGCGTAAGAAATCTGCTCACGTAGCGAAGCCTTTGCCTGTGTCCGAGAAAGTCATCAACGAGTGTGTGCAAATGGTGTCACACAAAATTTCTGATGTGTCCGCTGTGGATAGCTTGCCTGTACCACAGATTATAGAAATACCTAAGGCATGTTCTAGTTCTGGATTACCGGTGATGAACTATCCCATAGGTGTAATACCAGTGGAGCCTAAAAAGGTGTTAGGAGTTCCACTAAGGAAACAAATTTTCGTTTCCCGGCTTGCCCCTGATCTAACATCTCAAGATGTAGCGGCTTATATTCAAGCTAAAATACAAGCTGTCGAGTTTAAAGTGGAAAAATTTAAATTCTCATATGAGAGGGACATATCGTCCTTTAAAATTAGTGTCCCGGCTGAGCTGCTAGCCATTATATGTTCTCCAACATTTTGGCCAGAACATGTAATGGTTAAAGAGTTTGAGGCGAAGAAGAAAAAGAATCGGAAACCGATTGTTCTTTCACTGCCAATCCCAGAAACGTCCACCCAAACACAAAATGCAAAAAACTAAGTGCTACTTTTCTTCTTACATACCAAAATGTTAGAGGATTATGTAGCAAACTATCTAATCTATTCCTAAACAACCTTTCTTTTACCTCCCATGTTTTAGTGTTTACTGAAACTTGGTTAAAACCGGATATTTTAAGCACCGAAGTTTTACCAAGTAAGTATACAACCTACAGGCTTGATCGACCTGGCCGACGTGGTGGGGGAGTTCTGATTGCAGTAAACTCCGTCATATCATCGAAACTTTTGCAACCGAAAGTTCAACATTGCATTGAATTTATTTGTGTAAAATTATACTTTCCCGGTTTTTTATGTTTTATAACCTGTTCATATATTCCGCCGTCATCGGAATTGTCAGTCTATTTGCAACACTTGTCTGCAATAAAGACTGTTTTCAATCTGTTATCAGACAGGGATCATTTTATAGTCCTTGGTGACTTTAATGTTCCTGAATGTGACTGGACTGGACTGGTGAGACTTACTTATTGCCTTCTCGGCAGCATGACCTATTTGACGGTCGGTTTGATATGTCATTGTCGCAGGTCAATCATATCAAAAACTTTAGAAACAGATCCTTGGATTTATGCTTCGTATCTGATCCATCTAGGGTGTCTCTAAAAAGCACTCAACCTCTTTCTTTACCAGAAGATTCTTATCATCCCACTTTTGAAGCTACTATTGATCTAGGTAAATGTTTTGTTAAATACGAAAAACTGTGCAAACGTATACGCTGCTTTAGAAAAGCAGACTTTGTATTATTGAACTCTTTACTTTCCAACTGCGACTGGTCAGAGCTTTACTCGACTACTGATATTTCAGTGGCGGTAAGCATATTTTATAAGACCATTGACTCTTTCTTTGATATTGGTGTTCCGCGTTTCTATCAGACATGCTCGTGTATCTTTACATGCCTGCGTTCTGTCTTTCGCGTTTCGCGTTTCGTGCAAAAAAAAAAACAAGTCGGAAAGGCTACAGTCGATCGGACTCGACTGTGATATACCCGCTACAACTCTTCGGAAAAACACGTGCCAAGTGTGAACAATGCGTTTTTGCTTTTTATTTCTTTCCGTCTCTAATTTATTTTGCCTAAGCAAGATCCACTCGATTCTTATTGGATATTGACCTTTGCTTTTATTACTTTGCAATTATAACTCAGTAGAGGGCTTTAAATTATGCATGTGTGAAAGAGACGCCTATACATACATATATATCTGGTGCCTCACAATACATCTCAACATATCTCATTAGATTTGTCGTTTGTTTTTGCACTGCTGCTCAATGTCTCTTTCGATTCTAAGTGGCTTTAAATATACTAAAAACTTATTTTGAATATGGCAACACAATGTAAAATAAAAACAAGTCGGAAAGGCTACAGTCGATCGAGCTCGACTGTGATATACTCGATACCATTCAAACAATTTAAAATAGTTTTACATTTATATAATTTTTTTACGTTTTCATTCGATTTAAAATAAATATTAACATAATTTATTAACATAATTTCATAATATAATTTAATAATTTTAATTGTAAGTATTAATAAATATATGTTATACATTTTTCGCCGCTCAAAATAGCCCCCCGATTTAAAAAATTAACTGTATTTTATTAAAATAAAATGATTAATAAATTAAATTGAGACCCAGGGAACACCACGGGGAGGCCATTATATATACATATATATATATATATATATATACAGCTATTGATGTATACTGTACAGCTATTACAAATCTTTTATATATGATTAATTACAAAATTAAATTATTATAAAATTTAATAAATATTAATAATAATAATTATTATTATATTAATTAAAGTAATAGAATTATTAATATTTATTCGCAAGGAAAATTTCGTTACGATGTAATTTTTATTGTTTTGCTCACATTCACTGCCACTTAATTAATCGCTAATAACGAATTTAAATGTGAATGCCAAAATACAAGTGTCAAAAAAATACTGGCACGCGCCTTTTCGCAGCGTGCAACACTACGAAAAAAGGCGCGTGTAAAATGTAAACAATGCGTTCTTGCTTTCCATTTTTTTCGTCTCTGTTTTGTTTTGTCTATGCAAGTTCAACATTCATAGTTCTAATTGGATATTGGGCTTTGCGCTTATTTCCTTACAGTTGGAACTTGGCTGTTTGATGTATACGCAAATGAGATGTCCATACATGCATATGTGGTGTCTCACATTGTAATGAATCAGTTGAATATGTGAAATCAGATTTCTTGAGTCTATTGCTATCTCTTTCTATCTCTTTCGATTCTAACTGACCTTAAATATATTAAAAACTTATTTTGTACTTTATATACATTGCAAAACAAATGTCATAATTATTACTTTATTACTTTACTTCACTGGTATTAAAATAGAAAACTTTTGCAAGACCTAGTCCAATTGCATTTGATTTTTGAAGTAAAACTTAAATTACATGGGCCATGAATTTACAATGTACATGTGTAATATAAATTAATATGGCTTCGACCAAAAAACAAAATACAACAACGGAACAAAATAAACAAATTATTTGTTGGGCCCATGTGGATTCGAACCATCGGTCTCCAAAAACAAAATCTCTACAAGCAGCCACTACTTCCACCGCGCCGTCACCGCACTGACACCAACGTCGGCAAAGTTGCATTATCAGACCATTTAGATTATTATACATGAAAATAATAAATAAATATGCAATGCGGCGCGGCGGCGTTGTTTTGTTTATCATTTGCTTATTTTCTTCTCCCCATCAATTTCCGTTTATTCAAATTAATTTGAATTAAACATAAATATTTTTCAAAAGTGAAAAAAAACACATCACACAGCCGCCGGCCGACGTCGCACCCAGGAGTTGAACTCCGGACCTCTCGCTGAACAGTCAACTACCATCACCACTCGACCACTGCATTTCTTACGCAATGGCCGATAAAATTGCAATATGAATATTTTCGGTGCACATAATTAAAAAAAAAAGTTGCCTGCTGCTGGTATTGAACTCGGGAACTAACATTAGGAAAAACCGACATAAGCACATGGCCTCAGTGCAATACTATTTCTTGAATATCTTCCTTATTTATCGGCCGATCTTATTTAACTTAAATGGCGGTACATTATGTATCTATTTCAAAAACCTGACAATATTATGTTGCTTCAAATAGAAGCATTATCTGGACTATTCGTGAGTGTTTCCTGCGCTTACTTGTTGATCTTGCGAGGTAGCACTTCGTGAAGCCATCCTGTTTCGAGAGCGCATAATAACAACACAGCAGCTTCTGCTAAGCAACCAATACGTGGCAGATGCAAAACAAGAAATCAACTTGGACGAGGTGGAGATACTTAACCTATTGAAAAATGAAACAAAGGAAGATGAACATAATAAATCGGAGTTGGAAAGTTCACAAGAGAATATTACAAAGTACGATTATGATGATGAAGATGAATACAAATACGAAGCAATGGAGCATACGAATGAGTTAGTCGAAGAAGAGTATAATGAAGAACAGCCAGCTGAGGCATCAATGAAAACGACCATTAACGAAGAAGATCTAGGTCCATCACCCGATGAAGATAACCCTGCACACATGTCTAGGTTTCCAGTCTCTAATATTTATACCAAAGTCAACTTAGCCATCAATGCCAAGAACACGCCGCGAATTTACTGGAGCCGGTTGACGGAGGACGAAATCGTGTCACTCAAACGAGAGCGTCGCAAGCGTGACTGCATCTGTGAGCAATGTGGCAAGCACTTCAGCTGCCCCAGCAATTTCAAGGTTCATCTGCTGCGTCACACCGGAATCAAGAATTTTGCATGTAAACAATACCCTATGAAGTTCTATACTCCGTATCTGCTGCGACATATGTTCGCACATCTCTGCGAGAAGCCAAATCCCTGTTAGTAATGCGGCTATACGTTTGCCGATCACAGCGGACGCATTCAGCACGAACGAAAGTAAGTAAATTTCTCAACGAGAAAGCGTTGTTCATGTTAATATTAGCCTCAAACCTAGCTACGGGTAGATGCTCGTACCGAACCAAATAGGGAACTAGAATAACACGCTGGCCCTGCAATTTAATGTGCTCATTTAGGAGAATGGGGGCGAAAATTTGTAAAAATATGTTTCTAGGGCGTTGCCTGACATTTTTAAGGATCTGAACTTTAAAATGCATCACGTTAGCGAATTAAATATTTTTAAAAAAGTAAAAAAATAAATCATGGTCTATTGTATTTTCAAAATGTGCATAACAGGCAGAATGAGACATTTGCGACCTCATAAAGTATGCTTTGGATCACTAGCCGAGTCGATCGAGTTTTGTGAAACATTGTTAGAAATTGCTTAGCTTAGCATACATAAATTATAATCTGATATTCTGCAAAAAAATTTTATATTTTTAATGGATTCTTTTCACTTTTTAAATCTACCCGATGAGTGTCTGTTGATGGTTTACGGTTATTGGGATCTAAAGAGCCAATGTCTCCTAGGATTAACCTGTTGCCAGTTAAGAAATCTGTATTACATAGCGATCAAGATGGTCTTATGTTGTTGTTTTTGAGTGATTGCTTTTCAAATGGAAACATAATGAGATACAGGCTTTCTTCAAGCAGAATGGCCACAAAATGTCTTTAGCATAGTCAACGCTTGTGTTCATCTTAAGAATCTACGCTCTTTATATATAGTTGTTAATTTTGGGATTTCTGACATTTTGATGGAAAATTGTAAGCACATGAAAAATTTGGAAAGCCTAACCGTGGAAAGTTCTCATCTTGAAATTTGAAAGACGTTAGCATAAAACCGCGAAAATTATACATACATGTAATATTTATTGAAATATTAGGTTATTGTACATATAAGAAAGTACAAATATTAAGTTTAGTTTAGTTTAGTTCTTCTAAGTTCTCCTTAGTTCTTCAAAAAACGACATTGACCGACCGACGTCTTTGCTACAACAATTCTTTATTAAAAGACAAACCGACTTGCTTGCCTTTTACAACAACTTAACTTCCGACTTTATCTTGCGACTTCTTGACTTCAACTTCAACAACTGACTCCTCGATTATTCTTTACTGCAACTTTGCTTCTATCGATAGGCCCTACAGCGATGCCACCCGTAGTACCCTCACGCTGCCATCACCTCTTTTGTTTACATACATGATTTGAAAAATCTTATTATCCATATAAAGTTGCTTTCTTCGCTACATTATGTACTGTTCACGGTGGAATATCTGAAAGTGGAGGTGGAAACTCAGCGATGTTTGCCATTTTATTTAAGACTTTCTAGGACCGGGGTTGCACAGAAAATTAAAAAGGTATAATTTATTAATAAAGAAATAAGTTAATTATTTAATTTACCAACATGAAATTTTCATAACTTCATCAAGCAACTTACTGAATTTAAACTTTTCAATTTGAAAGGCGGAAACATTGAACAGATCGAATCATATTAAAATTATTTTAATATTATTTATTTTATTTTGCTGTTGTTTTGTTGACTTTATTATACCCGCTACTCGAAGAGTATAAGAGTATAATAGCTTTGTGCCAACCGAAAATGTTTGTAACAGGCAGAAGGCAGAAATCTCCGACCCCATAAAGTAAATATATTCTGAATCAGCATGAACAGCCGAGTCGATATAGCCATGTACGTCTGTCCGTCTGTCTGTCTGTCCGTCTGTCCGTCTGTAAGTCCGTATAAAAACCTAGATCTCAGCAATTATAAAAGCTACCACATCTGGCGTTCCTCAGGGTAGCCATCTAGGCCCCCTCCTTTTTACGCTTTTCATCAATGACCTACCTTTGGTCATACATAACTCCCGTACTCTCATGTATGCGGATGATGTAAAGCTTTGTTATCAATTTAAAGATGACTACTGCCACTCGCACTTACAAGCCGACCTAGATAGTTTTCATTCCTGGTGTTGTGCAAATTTCTTAAACCTGAACAGCTCCAAATGCAAGTTGATGACATTCTATCGAGCCAGTCCAAAGTACGTTTCCTACACTCTTTGTGGTTGTGTCTTAGAAAGAATTACTCTAGTTGATGATCTTGGGGTCCGTTTGGACCGAAAACTAAAGTTTTCCGAACATATTTCCCATATGGTCAATAAAGCCATGGGTGTGCTTGGCTTTATTAAGAGATGGTCTAAGGAGTTTGACGATCCTTATGTAACAAAGACCCTCTACACCTCACTTGTTCGTCCAATTCTGGAATATGGATCATGCGTATGGTGTCCCCAGTACACTACTCACAAAAACCGCATTGAATCTGTACAAACAAATTTTTTAATTTTCGCCTTACGAGGCCTTAACTGGGACGTAAATTTAAGACTTCCTTCCTATGGCAGTAGACTTCTACTACTTAACTTACCTTCTCTAGCTAATCGTAGAACCATGCTGGGTGTAGTATTTATTAATAACCTCATCCAAGGTGACATTGACAGTGTTGACCTGGTTAGCCAGCTACACTTTTCTGTCCCTTGTAGATTAACACGTAATTACTTACCACTAACTCTTCCTAATTGTAGGTCGAACTATGCCCTTCATGATCCGTTTAGGGTATTATGTTCTGACTATAATAATCTTTACTTTCTTTCTTCTAACGCTTCCTCTGTTGCATGCCTAAAATTTGAAATCTTGTCCTACCTATCTAGAAATTAAGTAATCTTTCCTCGAAATTCTTTTCTATCTCGGTATCTTTGCATGCCCGCGTTCACTATTTCGCGTTTCGCGTTTCGAGTCGTACGTCAGACGACTGTGCCCCTCGGTCGGTTGGGCGGGAGGTGGACATTCGCTGTGTCTGGGATCCGCGCGTAACAAGCATCGGCTTGGTTTTGCAAGGACCACTTGATTATACATTCATTGTATCAACGTCCAAAAAAGAGCTACCAAATTTGATGACAATATGTGTTAATTCTGCACGCAGAACATGTTTATTTTGGATTTTTGCCACGCTGCCATCAAATAATTTGTTATACAGGTGATAAAAACCACCATGCGGGCGTGTTGCCTAAGTTTCTATAAGATCGGCCGGTAAATAAGGAAGATATTCAAGAAATAGTATTGCACTGTGGCCATGTGCTTATGTTGGTTTTTTCTAATCTTAGTTCCCGAGTTCAACTCCAGCAGCAGGCAAAATTTATTTATTAAATATGTGCACCGAAATTTTCATATTACAATTTTATCGGCCATTGCGTAAGAAGTGCAGTGGTCGAGTGGTGATGGTAGTTGACTGTTCAGCGAGAGGTCCGGAGTTCAACTCCTGGGTGCGAGTCGGCCGGCGGCTCTGTGATGTGTATTTTTTCACTTTTGAAAAATATTTATGTTTAATTAAAAGAAAATAAGCAAATGATAAACAAAACCACGCCGCCGCGCCGCTTTGCATATTTATTCTTTACATGTATAATAATCTAAATGGTCTTTGCCGACGTTGGTTTCAGTGCGGCGACGGCGCGGTGCAAGTAGTGGCTGCTTGTAGAGATTTAGTTTTTGGAGACCGATGGTTCGAATCCACATGGGCCCAACAAATAATTTGTTTTATTTTGTTCCGTTGTTGTTGTTGTTTTTTTTTTTTTTTTTTGCAGAAGCCATATTAATTCATATTACACATGAACATTGTAAATTCATAGCCCATGTAATTTAAGTTTTACATCAAAAATCAAATGCAATTGGACTTGGTCTTGAAGAAGTTTTCTATTTTAATGCCAGTAAAGTAAAGTAATAAAGTAATAATTATGACATTTGTTTTGCAATGCATATAAAGTACAAAATAAGTTTTTAATATATTTAAAGTCAGTTAGAATCAAAAGAGAGAGTCAATAGCAATAGACTCAAGAAATCTGATTTGACATATTCAACTGATTCATTACAATGTGAGACACCACATATGCATGTGTGGACATCTCATTTGCGTATACATCAAACAGCCAAGTTCCAACTGTAAGGAAATAAGCGCAAAGCCCAATATCCAATTAGAACTATGAATGTCGAACTTGCATAGACAAAACAAAACAGAGACGAAAAAAATGTAGTATTGCACGCTGCGAAAAGGTGCGTGCCAGCATTTTTCCCGCGTTTTGACACTTGTATTTTGCCATTCACATTTAAATTCATTATTAGCGATTAATTGAGGGGCAGTGAATGTGAGCTAAAACAATAAAAATTACATCGTAACGCAATTTTCATTGCGAATAAATATTAATAATTCTATTACTTTAATTAATATAATAAATATTATTATTATTAATATTTATTAAATTGTATAATAATTAAATTTTGTAATTAATCATATAAAAAAGTTTTGCAATAGCTATACTGTATACAGCAATAGCTGTATATATAAATATATATATATAGTAACATATCCATTCAACGCCTACACTTAAAACCCAATTGTCAATTAGAATATAACAAAGACACTATTGTAAAACTCACATAACTCACATACACACATTAAAATTTAAGTACAAAATGTAATCAAAGAACAAGAGCCCTTCGATTAACTTTGAACATTTACGCATGCGCCTAGTGTCATGTTCACCCCATACTTCAAAAGTACAATTCCAAAGTACAATTACCACAGATCGCGAACCAAGACGCTGACTCTAGAACAATAACAAACAATTGTCCCCCGACTGTTTAAAATGCTAACGATAAACAATTCTCCCCAAATTCAAATTCGACCACTTGGCGACAATAGCTAGCCCAAACATTCAAACCAACAGAAATATTAAAACCTCATTGAGTCACTGCTCACGCACTTGTCTCAAATTACTTGGGTTATCAAATTACCCCCTATCTTTAAGGGACTCCCTCTTCACGAGATCATAAATATGTACACTGTCTCAAAGACACTTCGCACTTTAGCGACTTCCTCTATTGAAGACACTTCGTCGAATAGCAACCAAACGGCCTTGGTTCTTCCATTTAAAAGGAAGATAGTGTTATTAAATAAAAATAAAATAAACTTTGTTTTTTTTTTTTTAAACCAAATAACCAGTGAACTCATTATTATCGCAGTCGGAAGGATCATTAGTAAAAGTGTGCGACTTGTTTATAATCGGTCCAGTGAAAAGGGGCATCTTGTATAACCAAGTGCACTCCCTTAGGATTGACCATCGCGAGTCGGCGCAACATAAACTCGAATCGTATTACACGTGTTACTCTTTATCCGCCAAAGAATATTACGCGATCGTAAGTGCAGAAAATTCCATTTAATAGAAAACCTCACTGCAAAAGACAACCACAAAAGTGTAAAAACAACAACCATTGAAACTAAAACGTCTAAAGACACAACATCCCCAAACAAACAACACAATGACTAACGAAACATTGTCCGACCAAAACCTCAACAAGCCATGAGTCAAATAAGGCAAGTGCTCTCGTTCAGTGGAAACCCCCAGGAGCTCAACAGCCGATTTTATTGAAACTTACGCAACACGCCCGCATGGTGGTTTTTATTACATGTATAAAAAATTATTGCTGTTGAGCTATATTTGTATAAGAAATGTATAAAAAATGATTGCTGTAGAGCTATATTTGCAGCTACAATCAACTTTTTTCCGATTTATGGGGGCGGATGGAGGCTTGCCAAAAATAAAAAATAAACTTGATCTGCGTGCAGTATTAACACACATTGTCTCCAAATTTGGTAACTCTATCTCTTGTAATAGCTGAGATCTAGGTTTTCACACGGACGGACTGTATAAATTCGTTTGCCACAAAACTATAATATCCTTATACTCTACGAGTAGCGGGTATAAAAATGATTGTTGTAGAGCTATATTTACAGCTACAATCGACTTTGGCACACAGCTATAATATCCTTCTACTCTACGAGTAGCGGGTATAAAAAAAGTTGCCTGCTGCTGTAGTTGAACTCAGGAAGTAACATTAGGAAAACCCGACATAAGCACATGGCCACAGAGCAATACTATTTCTTGAATATCTTCCTTATTTATCGCCCGATTTTATTGAAACTTTCGCAACACAGGATGGTTTTTATCAAATGTTTAAAAAATGATTGCTGTAGAGCTTTATTTGCAGCTACAATCGAATTTTTTTTTAGATTTATGGGGGCGGATAGAGGTTTGCCAAAAATAAAAAATAAACTTGATCTGCGTGCAGTATTAACACACATTGTCTCTAAATTTGGTAACTCTATCTCTTGTAATAGCTTAGATCTAGGTTTGAACACAGATGGACTGTATAAATTCGGTTGCCACAAAGCTATAATATCCCTATACTCTACGAGTAGCGGGTATAAAAATGATTGCTGTAGAGCTATATTTGCAGCTACAATCGACTTTATTTCGATTTGTGAGGGTGGATAGAGGTCCAAAATAAACTTGATCTGCGTGCAGAATTAACACATATTGTCCCCAAATTTGGTAGCTCTAGCTCTTATAATAGCTGAGATCTAGGTTTTCACACGGACGGACAGACAGACAGACGGACAGACGGACATGGCTATATCGACTCGGCTGTTCATGCTGATTCAGAATATATATACTTTGTGGGGTCGGAGATGTCTCCTTCTGCCTGTTACAAACATTTTCGGTTGGCACAAAGTTATAATACCCTTATACTCTTCGAGTAGCGGGTATAAAAACCCTACAAATACCCAAAGGCATTTGACAAGGAAGTCAACAATCAAATAATCGAAATGTTACAACAAAACATCATTCAAAAATCAAAATCTCCATACTGTTCTCCTATTTGGATAGTTCCAAAGAAGAGTGATGCCTCAGGCAAACAAAAATACCGTTTAGTCATTGATTACCGCAGTCTCAATGAAATAACCATTTATGACAAGTTCCCCATCCTTGTAATGGATGAGATACTAGACAAACTTGGACGTTGTCAGTACTTCACCACTACTACTGCCACTCGCACTTACAAGCCGACCTAGATAGTTTTCATTCCTGGTGTTGTGCAAATTTCTTAAACCTGAACAGCTCCAAATGCAAGCTGATGACATTCTATCGAGCCAGTCCAAAGTACGTTTCCTACACTCTTTGTGGTTGTGTCTTAGAAAGAATTACTCTAGTTGATGATCTTGGGGTCCGTTTGGACCGAAAACTAAAGTTTTCCGAACATATTTCCCATATGGTCAATAAAGCCATGGGTGTGCTTGGCTTTATTAAGAGATGGTCTAAGGAGTTTGACGATCCTTATGTAACAAAGACCCTCTACACCTCACTTGTTCGTCCAATTCTGGAATATGGATCATGCGTATGGTGTCCCCAGTACACTACTCACAATAACCGCATTGAATCTTTACAAAAAATTTTTTTAATTTTCGCCTTACGAGGCCTTAACTGGGACGTAAATTTAAGACTTCCTTCCTATGGCAGTAGACTTCTACTACTTAACTTACCTTCTCTAGCTAATCGTAGAACCATGCTGGATGTAGTATTTATTAATAACCTCATCCAAGGTGACATTGACAGTGTTGACCTGGTTAGCCAGCTACACTTTTCTGTCCCTTGTAGATTAACACGTAATTACTTACCACTAACTCTTCCTAATTGTAGGTCGAACTATGCCCTACACGATCCGTTTAGGGTATTATGTTCGGACTATAATAATCTTTACTTTCTTTTTTCTAACGCTTCCTCTGTTGCATGCCTAAAATTTGAAATGTTGTCCTATCTATCTAGAATTTAAGTAATCTTTCCTCGAAATTCTTTTCTATCTCGGTAACTTTGCATGCCCGCGTTCTCTATTTCGCGTTTCGCGTTTCGAGTCGTACGTCAGACGACTGTACCTCGGTCGGTTGGGCGGGAGGTGGACATTCGCTGTGTCTAGGATCCGCGCGTAATAAGCATCGGCTTGGTTTTGCAAGGACCACTTGATTATACATTCATTGTATCAACGTCCAAAAAAAAAAAAAAAAAAAAAAAAAATAGAAGAACATATAATGTCAATCAGTAAAGTATTCGAAAAGTTACGAATAGCTAACTTAATTTACAGTTAGATAAATGCGAATTTCCGAAGAAAGAAACCGAGTTTCTCGGTCACATTATCACAACTGAAGGTATAAAACCTAACCCAAACAAAATCAACGCAGTAATAAAATTTCCAATTCCGAAAACTCCGAAAGAAATAAAATCTTTCCCTGGACTATGCGGCTTTTATCGCAAGTTCATTCCAAACTTCGTTAAAATAGCAAAACCAATGACCCTTAAACTAAAGAAAGGAGCTTCAATTAATATAAAAGAGAACGATTATATATCCGCCTTTGAGAAACTAAAGTTACTCATCACATCCGATCCAATTCTAATTTGAGCCCCGAAATGTAATATTTATTGAAATATTAGGTAATTGTACATATAAGAAAGTACAAATATTAAGTTTAGTTTAGTTTAGTTCTTCTAAGTTCTCCTTAGTTCTTCAAAAAACGACATTGACCGACCGACGTCTTTGCTACAACAATTCTTTATTAAAAGACAAACCGACTTGCTTGCCTTTTACAACAACTTAACTTCCGACTTTATCTTGCGACTTCTTGACTTCAACTTCAAAAACTGACTCCTCGATTATTCTTTACTGCAACTCTGCTTCTATCGATAGGCCCTGCAGCGTTGCCAGCCGTAGTACCCTCACGCTGCCATCACCTCTTTTGTTTACATACATGATTTGAAAAATCTTATTATCCATATAAAGTTGCACTGTTCACGGTGGAATATCTGAACGTGGAGGTGGAAACTCAGCGATGTTTGCCATTTTATTTCAAACTTTCTAGGACCGGGGTTGCACAGAAAATTAAAAAGGTATAATTTATTAATAAAGAAATAAGTTAATTATTTAATTTACCAACATGAAATCTTCATAACTTCATCAAGCAACTTACTGAATCTAAACTTTTCAATTTGAAAGGCGGAAACATTGAACAGATCGAATCATATTAAATTAAAATGATTTTAATATTATTTATTTTATTTTGCTGTTGTTTTGTTGACTTTATTATACCCGCTACTCGAAGAGTATAAGAAGCTTTGTGCCAACCGAAAATGTTTGTAACAGGCAGAAGGCAGAAATCTCCGACAACATAAAGTATATATATTCTGAATCCGCATGAACAGCCGAGTCGATATAGCCATGTACGTCTGTCCGTCTGTCTGTCTGTCCGTCTGTCCATCTGTAAGTCCGTATAAAAACCTAGATCTCAGCAATTATAAAAGCTAGAGCTACCAAATTTGGAGACAATATGTGTTAATTCTGCACGCAGAACATGTTTATTTTGGATTTTTGCCACGCTGCCATCAAATCATTTTTTATACAGGTGATAAAAACCACCATGCGGGCGTGTTGCCTAAGTTTCAATAAGATCGGCCGATAAATAAGGAAGATATTCAAGAAATAGTATTGCACTGTGGCCATGTGCTTATGTTGGTTTTTTCTAATCTTAGTTCCCGAGTTCAACTCCAGCAGCAGGCAACATTTATTTATTAAATATGTGCACCGAAATTTTCATATTGCAATTTTATCGGCCATTGCGTAAGAAGTGCAGTGGTCGAGTGGTGATGGTAGTTGACTGTTCAGCGAGAGGTCCGGAGTTCAACTCCTGGGTGCAAGTCGGCCGGCGGCTCTGTGATGTGTATTTTTTCACTTTTGAAAAATATTTATGTTTAATTAGAAGAAAATAAGCAAATGATAAACAAAACCATACAGCCGCGCCGCTTTGCATATTTATTCTTTACATGTATAATAATCTAAATGGTCTGATAATGCAACTTTGCCAACGTTGGTTTCAGTGCGGCGACGGCGCGGTGCAAGTAGTGGCTGCTTGTAGAGATTTAGTTTTTGGAGACCGATGGTTCGAATTCACATGGGCCCAACAAATAATTTGTTTTATTTTGTTCCGTTGTTGTTGTTGTTTTTTTTTTTTTTGTAGAAGCCATATTAATTCATATTACACATGTACATTGTAAATTCATAGTCCATGTAATTTAAGTTTTACATCAAAAATCAAATGCAATTGGACTTGGTCTTGAAGAAGTTTTCTATTTTAATGCCAGTAAAGTAAAGTAATAACGTAATAATTATGACATTTGTTTTGCAATGTATATAAAGTACAAAATAAGTTTTTAATATATTTAAAGTCAGTTAGAATCAAAAGAGATAGTCAACAGCAATAGACTCAAGAAATCTGATTTGACATATTCAACTGATTCATTACAATGTGAGACACCACATATGCATGTATGGACATCTCATTTGCGTATACATTAAACAGCCAAGTTCCAACTGTAAGGAAATAAGCGCAAAGCCCAATATCCAATTAGAACTATGAATGTCAAACTTTCATAGACAAAACAAAAAAGAGACGAAAAAAATGGAAAGCAAGAACGCATTTAACACGCGCCTTTTTTCGTAATATTGCACGCTGCGAAAAGGCGCGTGCCAGCATTTTTCCCGCGTTTTGACACTTGTATTTTGCCATTCACATTTAAATTCATTATTAGCGATTAATTGAGGGGCAGTGAATGTGAGCTAAAACAATAAAAATTACATCGTAACGCAATTTTCATTGCGAATAAATATTAATAATTCTATTACTTTAATTAATATAATAAATATTATTATTATTAATATTTATTAAATTGTATAATAATTAAATTTTGTAATTAATCATATAAAAAGTTTTGCAATAGCTATACTGTATACAGCAATAGCTGTATATATAAATATATATATATAGTAACATATCCATTCAACGCCTACACTTAAAACCCAATTGTCAATTAGAATATAACAAAGACACTATTGTAAAACTCACATAACTCACATACACACATTAAAATTTAAGTACAAAATGTAATCAAAGAACAAGAGCCCTTCGATTAACTTTGAACATTTACGCATGCGCCTAGTGTCATGTTCACCCCATACTTCAAAAGTACAATTCCAAAGTACAATTACCACAGATCGCGAACCAAGACGCTGACTCTAGAACAATAACAAACAATTGTCCCCCGACTGTTTAAAATGCTAACGATAAACAATTCTCCCCAAATTCAAATTCGACCACTTGGCGACAATAGCTAGCCCAAACATTCAAACCAACAGAAATATTAAAACCTCATTGAGTCACTGCTCACGCACTTGTCTCAAATTACTTGGGTTATCAAATTACCCCCCTATCTTTAAGGGACTCCCTCTTCACGAGATCATAAATATGTACACTGTCTCAAAGACACTTCGCTCTTTAGCGACTTCCTATCTTAAAGACACTTCGCTCTTCGACTTAAATTTGCTATTTAAACCCCAACGCATCCCGTTAGGACAGTTCAGTTCAGATACAGTTATTTCCGAGATAGCTGCTGTTCAGCCGCCCCGTTCGTCGAATAGCAACCAAACGGCCTTGGTTCTTCTATTTAAAAGGAAGATAGTGTTATTAAATAAAAATAAAATAAACTTTGTTTATTTTTTTTTTAAACCAAATAACCAGTGAACTCATTATTATCGCAGTCGGAAGGATCGTTAGTAAAAGTGTGCGACTTGTTTATAATCGGTCCAGTGAAAAGGGGCATCTTGTATAACCAAGTGCACTCCCTTAGGATTGACCATCGCGAATCGGCGCAACATAAACTCGAATCGTATTACACGTGTTACTCTTTATCCGCCAAAGAATCTTACGCGATCGTAAGTGCAGAAGTTTCCATTTAATAGGAAACCTCACTGCAAAAGACAACCACAAAAGTGTAAAAACAACAACCATTGAAACTAAAACGTCTAAAGACACAACATCCCCAAACAAACAACACAATGACTAACGAAACATTGTCCGACCAAAACCTCAACAAGCCATGAGTCAAATAAGGCAAGTGCTCTCGTTCAGTGGAAACCCCCAGGAGCTGAGCGCCTTCATTAGAAGGATCGAATTTATACTTCGACTATATCCTACTACGGATGTACGTCAAAACCACGTTTTTTTTCAGTGCAATTGAAATGCAAATCTTTGGAGATGCCCAACGAGTGTCCCAACTATCAGGATCCAGCACATGGACCGATTTGATGACAGCCCTCATCAGTGAATACAAGACGCACAACTTCTAAGACGAAGAACTTCTAAGACGTCTCTACAACACACCATTCTCCACTAGCATACGTAAGTTCGTTGAAGAACTAGAAAATAAATTCTTTGTAATAGAAATAAATTAATGCTAGAAAATAATCATAGCAACACAGAATTATACACAAAATCCCTCAATAGCACAGTAAAATATGTTATTATGAGAAAGTTTCCCGATAGGTTAACACACCAATGACAACAACTTCATATAATTCAAACCCCACTTCAAGTTCAAAACCTGTTGAAGACCAGCAAGCAATGAACGAATTTAGACAAAAACTCCATCAAGGTAGATCTCAGAATCCCTTGAATCACAGTCAATTGCATAATACCAATGCACCTAATCCACCTGTAAAAAGACAAAGAGAGAGCTCCAGTGGCCAACATAAAATGGACACAGGAGAAAATTTGTCAACCAGCCTCAGAATCGTAAAGCAACTCCGAAGAAGAAACCAATACCTGAAAATAAAAACAAGTCGGAAAGGCTACAGTCGAGCTGAGTCGACTGTGATATACCCGCTACAATTCTTCGGAAAAACACGTGCCAAATGTGAACAATGCGTTCTTGCTTTTTATTTCTTTCCGTCTCTAATTTGTTTTGCCTATGCAAGTTCCACTCGATTCTTATTGGATGTTGCCCTTTGCTTTTATTACTCTGCAGTTATAAATTATGCATGTGTGATAGAGACGCCTATACATACATACATATATGCTGCCTCACAATACATCTCAACATATCTAATTAGATTTGTCGTTTGTATTTTGTGTTGCTGCTCAATGTCTCTTTCGATTTTAAGTGGCTTTAAATATACTAAAAATTTATTTTGAATTTTGCAACACACTATAAAATAAAAAAAAAATATAAGATACAAAAAAATAAATTTAAGTCGCCCAGGCACACCCAGGAGTTGAACTCCGGACGTCTCGCTGGACAGTCAACTACCATCACCACTCGACCACTGCACTTCTTTCGCAATAACCGATAAAATTGCACCATGAATATTTTCGGTGCACATAATTAAAAAAAAAGTTGCCACATAATTTAAAAAAAAGTTGCCACATAATTAAAAAAAGTTGTCTGCTGCTGGTGTTGAACTCGGGTACTAACATTAGGAAAAACCGACACAGGCACATGGCCACAAGGCAATACTATTTCTTGAATATCTTCCTTATTTATCGGCCGATCTTATTGAAACTTTCGCAACACGCCCGGATGGTGGTTTTTATCACATGGATAAAAAATGAATGCTGTAGAGCTATATTTGCAGCTATTATCGATTTATTATCGATTTTTGGGGGCGGATGGAGGCGTGGCAAAAATCCAAAATAAACTTGATCTGCGGGCATAATTAACACATATTGTCTCCAAATTTGGTAGCTCTAGCTCTTATAATAGCTGAGATCTAGGTTTTCATACGGACAGACAGACGGACAGACGGACAGACGGACAGACGGACAGACGGACAGACGGACAGACGGACGGACAGACGGACATGGCTATATCGACTCGGCTGTTCATGCTGATTCAGAATATATATACTTTATGGGGTCGGAGATGTCTCCTTCTGCCTGTTACAAACATTTTCGGTTGGCACAAAGTTATAATACCCTTATACTCTTCGAGTAGCGGGTATAAATATAAGATACAAAAAAAATAAATATAATTCGCCGCGGCACCCAGGAGTTGAACTCCGGACCTCTCGCTTAACAGTCAACTACCATCACCACTCGACCACTGCATTTCTAACGCAACGACCAATAAAATTGCACTATGAATATTTTCGGTGCACATCATTAAAAAAAAAGTTGTCACATAATTAAAAAAAAAAAAGGTTGCCACATCATTAAAAAAAGTTGTCTGCTGCTGGAGTTGAACTCGGGTTCTGACATTGGGAAAAACCGACATAAGCACATGGCCACAGTGCAATACTATTTCTTGAATATCTTCCTTATTTATCGGCCGATCTTATTGAAACTTTGCCAACACGCCCGCATGGTGGTTTTTATCACATGTATAAAAATAAACTTGATCTGCGTGCAGAATTAAGACATATTGTCAACAAATTTGGTAGCTGTAGCTCTGATAATAGCTGAGATCTAGGTTTTCACACGGACGGACTGTATAAATTCGGCTGCCACAAAGCTATAATATCCTTATACTCTACGAGTAGCGGGTATAAAAATGATTGCTGTAGAGCTATATTTGCAGCTACAATCGACTTTTTTCGATTTATGGGGGCGGATGGAGGCTTGCCAAAAATAAAAAATAAACTTGATCTGCGTGCAGTATTAACACACATTGTCTCCAAATTTGGTAACTCTATCTCTTGTAATAGCTGAGATCTAGGTTTTCACACGGACGGACTGTATAAATTCGTTTGCCACAAAACTATAATATCCTTATACTCTACGAGTAGCGGGTATAAAAATTATTGTTGTAGAGCTATATTTGCAGCTACAATCGACTTTGGCACACAGCTATAATATCCTTCTACTCTACGAGTAGCGGGTATAAAAAAAATTGCCTGCTGCTGTAGTTGAACTCAGGAAGTAACATTAGGAAAACCCGACATAAGCACATGGCCACAGAGCAATACTATTTCTTGAATATCTTCCTTATTTATCGCCCGATTTTATTGAAACTTTCGCAACACAGGATGGTTTTTATCAAATGTTTAAAAAATGATTGCTGTAGAGCTTTATTTGCAGCTGCAATCGAATTTTTTTTTAAATTTATGGGGGCGGATAGAGGTTTGCCAAAAATTAAAAAAAAACTTGATCTGCGTGCAGTATTAACACACATTGTCTCTAAATTTGGTAACTCTATCTCTTGTAATAGCTGAGATCTAGGTTTGAACACAGATGGACTGTATAAATTCGGTTGCCACAAAGCTATAATATCCCTATACTCTACGAGTAGCGGGTATAAAAATGATTGCTGTAGAGCTATATTTGCAGCTACAATCGACTTTTTTCGATTTATGGGGGCGGATGGAGGCTTGCCAAAAATAAAAAATAAACTTGATCTGCGTGCAGTATTAACACACATTGTCTCCAAATTTGGTAACTCTATCTCTTGTAATAGCTGAGATCTAGGTTTGAACACAGATGGACTGTATAAATTCGGTTGCCACAAAGCTATAATATCCCTATACTCTACGAGTAGCGGGTATAAAAATGATTGTTGTAGAGCTATATTTGCAGCTACAATCGACTTTTTTTTCGATTTGTGGGGGCGGATGTAGGCGTGGCGAAAATCCAAAATAAACTTGATCTGCGTGCAGAATTAACACATATTGTCCCCAAATTTGGTAGCTCTAGCTCTTATAATAGCTGAGAACTAGGTTTTCACACGGACGGACAGACAGACAGACGGACAGACGGCCAGACGGACAGACGGACATGGCTATATCGACTCGGCTGTTCATGCTGATTCAGAATATATATACTTTATGGGGTCGGAGATGTCTCCTTCTGCCTGTTACAAACATTTTCGGTTGGCACAAAGTTATAATACCCTTATACTCTTCGAGTAGCGGGTATAAAAACCCTACAAATACCCACAAGCATTTGACAAGGAAGTCAACAATCAAATAATCGAAATGTTACAACAAAACATCATTCAAAAATCAAAATCTCCATACTGTTCTCCTATTTGGATAGTTCCAAAGAAGAGTGATGCCTCAGGCAAACAGAAATACCGTTTAGTCATTGATTACCGCAGTCTCAATGAAATAACCATTGATGACAAGTTCCCCATCCTTGTAATGGATGAGATACTAGACAAACTTGGACGTTGTCAGTACTTCACCACTATTGATCTAGCAAAAGGTTTCCATCAAATCCAAGTGGACCAGCGATCAATAGCTAAAACTGCATTCTCAACCAAATATGGACATTACGAATACACTCGAATACCCTTTGGTCTCAAAAATGCACCAGCAACATTTCAACGTTGCATGAACAACCTTTTAGAAGAACTAATCTATAAGGATTGTCTTGTTTACTTAGATAATATTATCGTTTATTTCACTTCATCAATGACCTACCTTTGGTCATACATAACTCCCGTACTCTTATGTATGCGGATGATGTAAAGCTTTGTTATCAATTTAAAGATGACTACTGCCACTCGCACTTACAAGCCGACCTAGATAGTTTTCATTCCTGGTGTTGTGCAAATTTCTTAAACCTGAACAGCTCCAAATGCAAGCTGATGACATTCTATCGAGCCAGTCCAAAGTACGTTTCCTACACTCTTTGTGGTTGTGTCTTAGAAAGAATTACTCTAGTTGATGATCTTGGAGTCCGTTTGGACCGAAAACTAAAGTTTTCCGAACATATTTCCCATATGGTCAATAAAGCCATGGGTGTGCTTGGCTTTATTAAGAGATGGTCTAAGGAGTTTGACGATCCTTATGTAACAAAGACCCTCTACACCTCACTTGTTCGTCCAATTCTGGAATATGGAACGGAAAGGCTACAGTCGAGCTGACTCGACTGTGATTAACCCGCTTCAATTCTTCGGAAAAACACGTGCCAAATGTGAACAATGCGTTCTTGCTTTTTATTTCTTTTCGTCTCTAATTTGTTTTGCCTATGCGGGTTCCACTCGATTTTTATTGGATGTTGCCCTTTGCTTTTATTACTTTAAAGTTATAAATTATGCATGTGGGAAAGAGACGCCTATACATACATATATGCTGCCTCACAATACATCTCAACATATCTAATTAGATTTGTCGTTTGTTTTTTGTGTTGCTGCTCAATGTCTCTTTCGATTCTAAGTGGCTTTAAATATACTAAAAATTTATTTAGTATAATTTTGCAACACACTATAAAATAAAAAAAAATATAAGATACAAAAAAATAAATATAATTCGCCGCGGCACCCAGGAGTTGAACTCCGGACCTCTCGCTTAACAGTCAACTACCATCACCCCTCGACCACTGCATTTCTAACGCAATGACCAATAAAATTGCACTATGAATATTTTCGGTGCACATCATTAAAAAAAAAGGTAGCCACAGAATTAAAAAAAGTTGTTTGCTGCTGGAGTTGAACTTGGGTTCTGACATTAGGAAAAACCGACATAAACACATGGCCACAGTGCAATACTATTTCTTGAATATCTTCCTTATTTATCGGCCGATCTTATTGAAACTTTGCCAACACGCCCGCATGGTGGTTTTTATCACATGTATAAAAATGATGGCTGTAGAGCTATATTTGCAGCTACAATCGACTTTTTTCGATTTATGGGGGCGGATGGAGGCGTGGCGAAAATCCAAAATAAACTTGATCTGCGTGCAGAAATTACACATATTGTCCCCAAATTTGGTAGCTCTAGCTCTTATAATAGCTGAGAACTAGGTTTTCACACGGACGGACAGACAGACAGACGGACAGTCGGACAGACGGACATGGCTATATCGACTCGGCTGTTCATGCTGATTCAGAATATATATACTTTATGGGGTCGAAGATGTCTCCTTCTGCCTGTTACAAACATTTTCGGTTGGCACAAAGTTATAATACCCTTATACTCTTCAAGTAGCGGGTATAAAAACCCTACAAATACCCACAAGCATTTGACAAGGAAGTCAATAATCAAATAATCGAAATGTTACAACAAAACATCATTCAAAAATCAAAATCTCCATACTGTTCTCCTATTTGGATAGTTCCAAAGAAGAGTGATGCCTCAGGCAAACAGAAATACCGTTTAGTCATTGATTACCGCAGTCTCAATGAAATAACCATTGATGACAAGTTCCCCATCCTTGTAATGGATGAGATACTAGACAAACTTGGACGTTGTCAGTACTTCACCACTATTGATCTAGCAAAAGGTTTCCAAGTGGACCAGCGATCAATAGCTAAAACTGCATTCTCTACCAAATATGGACATTACGAATACACTCGAATACCCTTTGGTCTCAAAAATGCACCAGCAACATTTCAACGTTGCATGAACAACCTTTTAGAAGAACTAATCTATAAGGATTGTCTTGTTTACTTAGATAATATTATCGTTTATTTCACTTCATCAATGACCTACCTTTGGTCATACATAACTCCCGTACTCTTATGTATGCGGATGATGTAAAGCTTTGTTATCAATTTAAAGATGACTACTGCCACTCGCACTTACAAGCCGACCTAGATAGTTTTCATTCCTGGTGTTGTGCAAATTTCTTAAACCTGAACAGCTCCAAATGCAAGCTGATGACATTCTATCGAGCCAGTCCAAAGTACGTTTCCTACACTCTTTGTGGTTGTGTCTTAGAAAGAATTACTCTAGTTGATGATCTTGGGGTCCGTTTGGACCGAAAACTAAAGTTTTCTGAACATATTTCCCATATGGTCAATAAAGCCATGGGTGTGCTTGGCTTTATTAAGAGATGGTCTAAGGAGTTTGACGATCCTTATGTAACAAAGACCCTTTACACCTCACTTGTTCGTCTAATTCTGGAATATGGATCATGCGTATGGTGTCCCCAGTACACTACTCACAAAAACCGCATTGAATCTGTACAAAACAAGTCGGAAAGGCTACAGTCGAGCTGACTCGACTGTGATATACCCGCTACAATTCTTCGGAAAAACACGTGCCAAATGTGAACAATGCGTTCTTGCTTTTTATTTCTTTCCTTCTCTAATTTGTTTTGCCTATGCGGGTTCCACTCGATTTTTATTGGATGTTGCCCTTTGCTTTTATTACTTTGCAGTTATAAATTATGCATGTGGGAAAGAGACGCCTATACATACATATATGCTGCCTCACAATACATCTCAACATATCTAATTAGATTTGTCGTTTGTTTTTTGTGTTGCTGCTCAATGTCTCTTTCGATTGTAAGTGGCTTTAAATATACTAAAAATTTATTTTGAATTTTGCAACACACTATAAAATAAAAAAAAAAAAATATAAGATACAAAAAAATAAATATAATTCGCCGCGGCACCCAGGAGTTGAACTCCGGACCTCTCGCTTAACAGTCAACTACCATCACCCCTCGACCACTGCATTTCTAACGCAATGACCAATAAAATTGCACTATGAATATTTTCGGTGCACATCATTAAAAAAAAAGGTTGCCACAGAATTAAAAAAAGTTGTCTGCTGCTGGAGTTGAACTGGGGTTCTGACATTAGGAAAAACCGACATAAGCACATGGCCACAGTGCAATACTATTTCTTGAATAACACGCCCGCATGGTGGTTTTTATCACATGTATAAAAAATGATTGCTGTAGAGCTATATTTGCAGCTACAATCGACTTTTTTTCGATTTGTGGGGGCGGATGGAGGCGTGGCGAAAATCCAAAAAAAACTTGATCTGCGTGCAGAATTAGCACATATTGTTCCCAAATTTGGTAGCTCTAGCTCTTATAATAGCTGAGATCTAAGTTTTCACACGGACGGACAGACAGACAGACAGACAGACGGACAGACGGACAGACGGACAGACGGACAGACGGACAGACGGCCAGACGGACAGACGGACAGACGGACAGACGGACAGACGGACATGGCTATATCGACTCGGCTGTTCATGCTGATTCAGAATATATATACTTTATGGGGTCGGAGATGTCTCCTTCTGCCTGTTACAAACATTTTCGGTTGGCACAAAGTTATAATACCCTTATACTCTTCGAGTAGCGGGTATAAAAAGGTTGCCAAAGAATTAAAAAAAGTTGTCTGCTGTTGGAGTTGAACTCGGGTTCTGACATTAGGAAAAACCGACTTAAGCACATGGCCACAGTGCAATGCTATTTCTTGAATATCTTCCTTATTTATCGGCCGATCTTATTGAAACTTTGCCAACACGCCCGCATGATTGCTGTAGAGCTATAATTGCAGCTACAGTCGACTTTTTTTTAGATTTATGGGGGCGGATGGAGGCTTGCCAAAAATTAAAAATAAACTTGATCTGCGCGCAGAATTAACACATATTGTCAACAAATTTGGTAGCTGTAACTCTTATAATAGCTGAGATCTAGGTTTTCACACGGACGGACTGTATTAATTCGGCTGCCACAAAGCTACTCTACGAGTAGCGGGTATAAAAATGATTGCTGTAGAGCTATATTTGCAGCTACAATCGACTTTTTTCGATTTATAGGGGCGGATGGAGGCTTGCCAAAAATAAAAAATAAACTTGATCTGCGTGCAGTATTAACACACATTGTCCCCAAATTTGGTAACTCTATCTCTTGTAATAGCTGAGATCTAGGTTTTCACACGGACGGACTGTATAAAATCGTTTGCCACAAAACTATAATATCCTTATACTCTACGAGTAGCGGGTATAAAAATGATTGTTGTAGAGCTATATTTGCAGCTACAATCGACTTTTTTTCGATTTGTGGGGGCGGATGGAGGCGTGGCGAAAATCCAAAATAAACTTGATCTGCGTGCAGAATTAACACATATTGTCCCCAAATTTGGTAGCTCTAGCTCTTATAATAGCTGAGATCTAGGTTTTCACACGGACGGACAGACAGACAGACGGACAGACGGACAGGCGGACAGACGGACATGGCTATATCGACTCGGCTGTTCATGCTGATTCAGAATATATATACTATATGGGGTCGAAGATGTCTCCTTCTGCCTGTTACAAACATTTTCGGTTGGCACAAAGTTATAATACCCTTATACTCTTCGAGTAGCGGGTATAAAAACCCTACAAATACCCACAAGCATTTGACAAGGAAGTCAACAATCAAATAATCGAAATGTTACAACAAAACATCATTCAAAAATCAAAATCTCCATACTGTTCTCCTATTTGGATAGTTCCAAAGAAGAGTGATGCCTCAGGCAAACAGAAATACCGTTTAGTCATTGATTACCGCAGTCTCAATGAAATAACCATTGATGACAAGTTCCCCATCCCTGTAATGGATGAGATACTAGACAAACTTGGACGTTGTCAGTACTTCACCACTATTGATCTAGCAAAAGGTTTCCATCAAATCCAAGTGGACCAGCGATCAATAGCTAAAACTGCATTTTCTACCAAATATGGACATTACGAATACACTCGAATACCCTTTGGTCTCAAAAATGCACCAGCAACATTTCAACGTTGCATGAACAACCTTTTAGAAGAACTAATCTATAAGGATTGTCTTGTTTACTTAGATAATATTATCGTTTATTTCACTTCATCAATGACCTACCTTTGGTCATACATAACTCCCGTACTCTTATGTATGCGGATGATGTAAAGCTTTGTTATCAATTTAAAGATGACTACTGCCACTCGCACTTACAAGCCGACCTAGATAGTTTTCATTCCTGGTGTTGTGCAAATTTCTTAAACCTGAACAGCTCCAAATGCAAGCTGATGACATTCTATCGAGCCAGTCCAAAGTACGTTTCCTACACTCTTTGTGGTTGTGTCTTAGAAAGAATTACTCTAGTTGATGATCTTGGGGTCCGTTTGGACCGAAAACTAAAGTTTTCTGAACATATTTCCCATATGGTCAATAAAGCCATGGGTGTGCTTGGCTTTATTAAGAGATGGTCTAAGGAGTTTGACGATCCTTATGTAACAAAGACCCTCTACACCTCACTTGTTCGTCCAATTCTGGAATATGGATCATGCGTATGGTGTCCCCAGTACACTACTCACAAAAACCGCATTGAATCTGTACAAAACAAGTCGGAAAGGCTACAGTCGAGCTGACTCAACTGTGATATACCCGCTACAATTCTTCGGAAAAACACGTGCCAAATGTGAACAATGCGTTCTTGCTTTTTATTTCTTTCCTTCTCTAATTTGTTTTGCCTATGCGGGTTCCACTCGATTTTTATTGGATGTTGCCCTTTGCTTTTATTACTTTGCAGTTATAAATTATGCATGTGGGAAAGAGACGCCTGCATATATGCTGGCTCACAATACATCTCAACATATCTAATTAGATTTGTCGTTTGTCTTTTGTGTTGCTGCTCAATGTCTCTTTCGATTGTAAGTGGCTTTAAATATACTAAAAATTTATTTTGAATTTTGCAACACACTATAAAATAAAAAAAAATATAAGATACAAAAAAATAAATATAATTCGCCGCGGCACCCAGGAGTTGAACTCCGGACCTCTCGCTTAACAGTCAACTACCATCACCCCTCGACCACTGCATTTCTAACCCAATGACCAATAAAATTGCACTATGAATATTTTCGGTGCACATCATTAAAAAAAAGGTTGCCACAGAATTAAAAAAAGTTGTCTGCTGCTGGAGTTGAACTGGGGTTCTGACATTAGGAAAAACCGACATAAGCACATGGCCACAGTGCAATACTATTTCTTAAATATCTTCCTTATTTATCGGCCGATCTTATTGAAACTTTGCCAACACGCCCGCATGGTGGTTTTTATCACATGTATAAAGAATGATTGCTGTAGAGCTATAATTGCAGCTACAGTCGACTTTTTTTAGATTTATGGGGGCGGAAGGAGGCTTGACAAAAATTAAAAATAAACTTGATCTGCGTGCAGTATTAACACACATTGTCTCCAAATTTGGTAACTCTATCTCTTGTAATAGCTGAGATCTAGGTTTTCACACGGACGGACTGTATAAATTCGTTTGCCACAAAACTATAATATCCTTATACTCTACGAGTAGCGGGTATAAAAATGATTGTTGTAGTTCGATTTGTGGGGGCGGATGGAGGCGTGGCGAAAATCCAAAATAAACTTGATCTGCGTGCAGAATTAACACATATTGTTCCCAAATTTGGTAGCTCTAGCTCTTATAATAGCTGAGATCTAAGTTTTCACACGGACGGACAGACAGACAGACGAACAGACGGACAGACGGCCAGACGGACAGACGGACATGGCTATATCGACTCGGCTGTTCATGCTGATTCAGAATATATATACTTTATGGGGTCGGAGATGTCTCCTTCTGCCTGTTACAAACATTTTCGGTTGGCACAAAGTTATAATACCCTTATACTCTTCGAGTAGCGGGTATAAAAAGGTTGCCAAAGAATTAAAAAAAGTTGTCTGCTGTTGGAGTTGAACTCGGGTTCTGACATTAGGAAAAACCGACTTAAGCACATGGCCACAGTGCAATGTTATTTCTTGAATATCTTCCTTATTTATCGGCCGATCTTATTGAAACTTTGCCAACTTAGATAATATTATCGTTTATTTCACTTCATCAATGACCTACCTTTGGTCATACATAACTCCCGTACTCTTATGTATGCGGATGATGTAAAGCTTTGTTATCAATTTAAAGATGACTACTGCCACTCGCACTTACAAGCCGACCTAGATAGTTTTCATTCCTGGTGTTGTGCAAATTTCTTAAACCTGAACAGCTCCAAATGCAAGCTGATGACATTCTATCGAGCCAGTCCAAAGTACGTTTCCTACACTCTTTGTGGTTGTGTCTTAGAAAGAATTACTCTAGTTGATGATCTTGGGGTCCGTTTGGACCGAAAACTAAAGTTTTCCGAACATATTTCCCATATGGTCAATAAAGCCATGGGTGTGCTTGGCTTTATTAAGAGATGGTCTAAGGAGTTTGACGATCCTTATGTAACAAAGACCCTTTACACCTCACTTGTTCGTCCATTTCTGGAATATGGATCATGCGTATGGTGTCCCCAGTACACTACTCACAAAAACCGCATTGAATCTGTACAAAACAAGTCGGAAAGGCTACAGTCGAGCTGACTCGACTGTGATATACCCGCTACAATTCTTCGGAAAAACACGTGCCAAATGTGAACAATGCGTTCTTGCTTTTTATTTCTTTCCTTCTCTAATTTGTTTTGCCTATGCGGGTTCCACTCGATTTTTATTGGATGTTGCCCTTTGCTTTTATTACTTTGCAGTTATAAATTATGCATGTGGGAAAGAGACGCCTATACATACATATATGCTGCCTCACAATACATCTCAACATATCTAATTAGATTTGTCGTTTGTTTTTTGTGTTGCTGCTCAATGTCTCTTTCGATTGTAAGTGGCTTTAAATATACTAAAAATTTATTTTGAATTTTGCAACACACTATAAAATAAAAAAAAAAAAAATATAAGATACAAAAAAATAAATATAATTCGCCGCGACACCCAGGAGTTGAACTCCGGACCTCTCGCTTAACAGTCAACTACCATCACCCCTCGACCACTGCATTTCTAACGCAATGACCAATAAAATTGCACTATGAATATTTTCGGTGCACATCATTAAAAAAAAGGTTGCCACAGAATTAAAAAAAAGTTGTCTGCTGCTGGAGTTGAACTGGGGTTCTGACATTAGGAAAAACCGACATAAGCACATGGCCACAGTGCAATACTATTTCTTGAATATCTTCCTTATTTATCGGCCGATCTTATTGAAACTTTGCCAACACGCCCGCATGGTGGTTTTTATCACATGTATAAAGAATGATTGCTGTAGAGCTATAATTGCAGCTACAGTCGACTTTTTTTCGATTTGTGGGGGCGGATGGAGGCGTGGCGAAAATCCAAAATAAACTTGATCTGCGTGCAGAATTAACACATATTGTTCCCAAATTTGGTAGCTCTAGCTCTTATAATAGCTGAGATCTAGGTTTTCACACGGACGGACAGACGAACAGACGGACAGACGGCCAGACGACCAGACGGACAGACGGACATGGCTATATCGACTCGGCTGTTCATGCTGATTCAGAATATATATACTTTATGGGGTCGGAGATGTCTCCTTCTGCCTGTTACAAACATTTTCGGTTGGCACAAAGTTATAATACCCTTATACTCTTCGAGTAGCGGGTATAAAAAGGTTGCCAAAGAATTAAAAAAAGTTGTCTGCTGTTGGAGTTGAACTCGGGTTCTGACATTAGGAAAAACCGACTTAAGCACATGGCCACAGTGCAATGTTATTTCTTGAATATCTTCCTTATTTATCGGCCGATCTTATTGAAACTTTGCCAACTTAGATAATATTATCGTTTATTTCACTTCATCAATGACCTACCTTTGGTCATACATAACTCCCGTACTCTTATGTATGCGGATGATGTAAAGCTTTGTTATCAATTTAAAGATGACTACTGCCACTCGCACTTACAAGCCGACCTAGATAGTTTTCATTCCTGGTGTTGTGCAAATTTCTTAAACCTGAACAGCTCCAAATGCAAGCTGATGACATTCTATCGAGCCAGTCCAAAGTACGTTTCCTACACTCTTTGTGGTTGTGTCTTAGAAAGAATTACTCTAGTTGATGATCTTGGGGTCCGTTTGGACCGAAAACTAAAGTTTTCCGAACATATTTCCCATATGGTCAATAAAGCCATGGGTGTGCTTGGCTTTATTAAGAGATGGTCTAAGGAGTTTGACGATCCTTATGTAACAAAGACCCTTTACACCTCACTTGTTCGTCTAATTCTGGAATATGGATCATGCGTATGGTGTCCCCAGTACACTACTCACAAAAACCGCATTGAATCTGTACAAAACAAGTCGGAAAGGCTACAGTCGAGCTGACTCGACTGTGATATACCCGCTACAATTCTTCGGAAAAACACGTGCCAATGCGTTCTTGCTTTTTATTTCTTTCCTTCTCTAATTTGTTTTGCCTATGCGGGTTCCACTCGATTTTTATTGGATGTTGCCCTTTGCTTTTATTACTTTGCAGTTATAAATTATGCATGTGGGAAAGAGACGCCTATACATACATATATGCTGCCTCACAATACATCTCAACATATCTAATTAGATTTGTCGTTTGTTTTTTGTGTTGCTGCTCAATGTCTCTTTCGATTGTAAGTGGCTTTAAATATACTACAAATTTATTTTGAATTTTGCAACACACTATAAAATAAAAAAAAATATAAGATACAAAAAAATAAATATAATTCGCCGCGGCACCCAGGAGTTGAACTCCGGACCTCTCGCTTAACAGTCAACTACCATCACCCCTCGACCACTGCATTTCTAACGCAATGACCAATAAAATTGCACTATGAATATTTTCGGTGCACATCATTAAAAAAAAAGGTTGCCACAGAATTAAAAAAAGTTGTCTGCTGCTGGAGTTGAACTGGGGTTCTGACATTAGGAAAAACCGACATAAGCACATGGCCACAGTGCAATACTATTTCTTGAATATCTTCCTTATTTATCGGCCGATCTTATTGAAACTTTGCCAACACGCCCGCATGGTGGTTTTTATCACATGTATAAAGAATGATTGCTGTAGAGCTATAATTGCAGCTACAGTCGACTTTTTTTCGATTTGTGGGGGCGGATGGAGGCGTGGCGAAAATCCAAAATAAACTTGATCTGCGTGCAGAATTAACACATATTGTTCCCAAATTTGGTAGCTCTAGCTCTTATAATAGCTGAGATCTAGGTTTTCACACGGACGGACAGACAGACAGACGGACAGACGACCAGACGACCAGACGACCAGACGACCAGACGGACAGACGGACATGGCTATATCGACTCGGCTGTTCATGCTGATTCAGAATATATATACTTTATGGGGTCGGAGATGTCTCCTTCTGCCTGTTACAAACATTTTCGGTTGGCACAAAGTTATAATACCCTTATACTCTTCGAGTAGCGGGTATAAAAACCCTACAAATACCCACAAGCATTTGACAAGGAAGTCAACAATCAAATAATCGAAATGTTACAACATAACATCATTCAAAAATCAAAATCTCCATACTGTTCTCCTATTTGGATAGTTCCAAAGAAGAGTGATGCCTCAGGCAAACAGAAATACCGTTTAGTCATTGATAACCGCAGTCTCAATGAAATAACCATTGATGACAAGTTCCCCATCCCTGTAATGGATGAGATACTAGACAAACTTGGACGTTGTCAGTACTTCACCACTATTGATCTAGCAAAAGGTTTCCATCAAATCCAAGTGGACCAGCGATCAATAGCTAAAACTGCATTCTCTACCAAATATGGACATTACGAATACACTCGAATACCCTTTGGTCTCAAAAATGCACCAGCAACATTTCAACGTTGCATGAACAACCTTTTAGAAGAACTAATCTATAAGGATTGTCTTGTTTACTTAGATAATATTATCGTTTATTTCACTTCATCAATGACCTACCTTTGGTCATACATAACTCCCGTACTCTTATGTATGCGGATGATGTAAAGCTTTGTTATCAATTTAAAGATGACTACTGCCACTCGCACTTACAAGCCGACCTAGATAGTTTTCATTCCTGGTGTTGTGCAAATTTCTTAAACCTGAACAGCTCCAAATGCAAGCTGATGACATTCTATCGAGCCAGTCCAAAGTACGTTTCCTACACTCTTTGTGGTTGTGTCTTAGAAAGAATTACTCTAGTTGATGATCTTGGGGTCCGTTTGGACCGAAAACTAAAGTTTTCCGAACATATTTCCCATATGGTCAATAAAGCCATAGGTGTGCTTGGCTTTATTAAGAGATGGTCTAAGGAGTTTGACGATCCTTATGTAAGAAAGACCCTCTACACCTCACTTGTTCGTCCAATTCTGGAATATGGATCATGCGTATGGTGTCCCCAGTACACTACTCACAAAAACCGCATTGAATCTGTACAAAACAAGTCGGAAAGGCTACAGTCGAGCTGACTCGACTGTGATATACCCGCTACAATTCTTCGGAAAAACACGTGCCAAATGTGAACAATGCGTTCTTGCTTTTTTATTTCTTTCCTTCTCTAATTTGTTTTGCCTATGCGGGTTCCACTCGATTTTTATTGGATGTTGCCCTTTGCTTTTATTACTTTGCAGTTATAAATTATGCATGTGGGAAAGAGACGCCTATACATACATATATGCTGCCTCACAATACATCTCAACATATCTAATTAGATTTGTCGTTTGTTTTTTGTGTTGCTGCTCAATGTCTCTTTCGATTGTAAGTGGCTTTA
>JAECXD010001452.1:0-13482 GCA_018151445.1 Zaprionus inermis | reverse complement strand
TGGTTATTACTACACTCAGATCAAGTTTATTTTGGATTTTCGCCACGCATCCATCCGCCCACATAAATCGAAAAAACATCGATTGTAGCTGCAAATATAGCTCTACAGCAATTATTATACTTGTGATAAAAACCACCCTGCGGGCGATTTGCGAAAGTTTCAATAAGATCGGGTTATAAATAAGGAATATATTCTGGAAATAGTAGTGCCTTGTGACCATGTGTTTATGTCGGTTTTTTCTAATGTTAGTTCCCGAGATCAACTCCAGCAGCAGGCATCTTTTTATATCCGTATATATATTCTGAATCAGCTTGAACAGCCGAGTCGATATAGCCATGTCCGTCTATCTGTCTGTCCGTCCGTATGAAATCCTAGCTCTTAGCTATTATAAGAGCTAAAGCTACTAAATTTGGGGACAATATGTATTAATACTACACTCAGATCAAGTTTATTTTGGATTTTCGCCACGCATCCATCCGCCCACATAAATCGAAAAAAACATCGATTGTAGCTGCAAATATAGCTCTACAGCAATTATTATACTTGTGATAAAAACCACCCTGTGGGCGATTTGCGAAAGTTTCAATAAGATCGGGTTATAAATAAGGAATATATTCTGGAAATAGTAGTGCCTTGTGACCATGTGTTTATGTCGGTTTTTTCTAATGTTAGTTCCCGAGATCAACTCCAGCAGCAGGCATCTTTTTATATCCGTATATATATTCTGAATCAGCTTGAACAGCCGAGTCGATATAGCCATGTCCGTCTATCTGTCTGTCCGTCCGTATGAAATCCTAGCTCTTAGCTATTATAAGAGCTAAAGCTACTAAATTTGGGGACAATATGTATTAATACTACACTCAGATCAAGTTTATTTTGGATTTTCGCCACGCATCCATCCGCCCACATAAATCGAAAAAACATCGAGTGTAGCTGCAAATATAGCTCTACAGCAATTATTATACTTGTGATAAAAACCACCCTGCGGGCGATTTGCGAAAGTTTCAATAAGATCGGCTTATAAATAAGGAAGATATTCTGGAAATATTAGTGCCTTGTGACCATGTGTTTATGTCGGTTTTTTCTAATGTTAGTTCCCGAGAATAACTCCAGCAGCAAGCAACTTTTTATACCCGCTACTCATAGAGTAAAAGGGTTTTATAGCTTTGTGCCAACCGAAAATGTTTGAAACAGGCAGAAGGAGACATCTCCGACCCCATAAAGTATATATATTTTGAATCAGCTTGAACAGTCGAGTCGATATAGCCTTGTCCGTCTGTCCGTATGTCCGTCCGTATGAAAACCTAGCTCTTAGCTATTATAAGAGCTAAAGCTACTAAATTTGGGGACAATTTGTATTAATACTACACTCAGATCAAGTTTATTTTGGATTTTCGCCACGCATCCATCCGCCCACATAAATCGAAAAAACATCGAGTGTAGCTGCAAATATAGCTCTACAGCAATTATTATACTTGTGATAAAAACCACCCTGCGGGCGATTTGCGAAAGTTTCAATAAGATCGGCTTATAAATAAGGAAGATATTCTGGAAATAGTAGTGCCTTGTGACCATGTGTTTATGTCGGTTTTTTCTAATGTTAGTTCCCGAGTTCAACTCCAGCAGCAGGCAACTTTTATACCCGCTACTCGTAGAGTAGAAGGGTTTTATAGCTTTGTGCCATCCGAAAATGTTTTAAACAGGCAGAAGGAGACATCTCCGACCCCATAAAGTATATGTTGGAGTTTCGTTGTTATTCGCCATAATGCTAGCGCAGTGAGTTTCGATCGCACTGAAGTACTACGCACAACTGCCTTGTGTCGCACACTTTTTCTTTTTTTTTTTACCATCTACCCCCACTCGGCGTCAGCGACAACACCGGGGCGCCGCGTTAAATTTGTTTTTCCCAAAACTACAAACTACAGGCAACCAATAACTGCGCAAAAAGGGGCTGATGCAATATTGATGAAATACACTACCAGAATACCCATACACTAACACATGCAAAATTATGCTCCGACACGGCCATCCTGACCATTACACGACCTCGTGAAATATTATCATAATGCTATTTCTTTAATGCAACAAAACCATTTTCAAATTACACTTACATTAGCAAATTAAATTTCACATTTCAATATCATTCTTAGAGTAATTTTTTTTTTTTTTTTTTTTTTTTTGGACGTTGATACAATGAATGTATAATCAAGTGGTCCTTGCAAAACCAAGCCGATGCTTGTTACGCGCGGATCCCAGACACAGCGAATGTCCACCTCCCGCCCAACCGACCGAGGGGCACAGTCGTCTGACGTACGACTCGAAACACGAAACGCGAAATAGAGAACGCGGGCATGCAAAGATACCGAGATAGAAAAGATTTTCGAGGAAAGATTACTTAATTTCTAGATAGGTAGGACAAGATTTCAAATTTTAGGCATGCAACAGAGGAAGCGTTAGAAGAAAGAAAGTAAAGATTATTATAGTCAGAACATAATACCCTAAACGGATCGTGAAGGGCATAGTTCGACCTACAATTAGGAAGAGTTAGTGGTAAGTAATTGCGTGTTAATCTACAAGGGACAGAAAAGTGTAGCTGGCTAACCAGGTCAACACTGTCAATGTCACCTTGGATGAGGTTATTAATAAATACTACACCCAGCATGATTCTACGATTAGCTAGGGAAGGTAAGTTAAGTAGTAGAAGTCTACTGCCATAGGAAGGAAGTCTTAAATTTACGTCCCAGTTAAGGCCTTGTAAGGCGAAAATTAAAAAATTTTTTTGTACAGATTCAATGCGGTTTTTGTGAGTAGTGTACTGGGGACACCATACGCATGATCCATATTCCAGAATTGGACGAACAAGTGAGGTGTAGAGGGTCTTTATTACATAAGGATCGTCAAACTCCTTAGACCATCTTTTAATAAAGCCAAGCACACCCATGGCTTTATTGACCATATGGGAAATATGTTCGGAAAACTTTAGTTTTCGGTCCAAACGGACCCCAAGATCATCAACTAGAGTAATTCTTTCTAAGACACAACCACAAAGAGTGTAGGAAACGTACTTTGGACTGGCTCGATAGAATGTCATCAGCTTGCATTTGGAGCTGTTCAGGTTTAAGAAATTTGCACAACACCAGGAATGAAAACAATCTAGGTCGTCTTGTAAGTGCGAGTGGCAGTAGTCGTCTTTAAATTGATAACAAAGCTTTACATCATCCGCATACATGAGAGTACGGGAGTTATGTATGACCAAAGGTAGGTCATTGATGAAAAGCGTAAAAAGGAGGGGGCCTAGATGGCTACCCTGAGGAACGCCAGATGTGGCATGAAGAAGGTGTGAAAGTACATTTTTAAAGAGAACTCTTTGGGTTCTGCCATTCAGATAACTCACAATCCAATTAAGAAGTTTTGGTGTGAAGCCTAAGAGGCTGAGTTTATATGCAAGAAGGGAATGATTTACTGAGTCAAAAGCCTTACTGAAATCAGTGTATACCATTTGAGCAAGGAATATTGTATGGATAAACATGAATCTTTTGTGTAGTAGGCGAATACGTGGTTTGAAAAAACCTAGCAATCATATCGGTCATGGCTTGGTCGGTATCTGCAGTGGTATTTTCAAATGACAACTTTGAGGGAAAGACAGAAGACTTACGCTTCATATTAACAAAACTATAAAACTGTTTAGGGTTCTCAAGGAACTGAGACCTACAACGAGCTAGATAATTTTTATAACATTTTGCGTTAAGGACCGAGAAATTTAATCGTGCAGTTAAAAAACGGGGAAAAGCTTAACTGCAATTATTAATTTTATATTTTTTAAATAAGCTAGATTTTAAATTTTTAAGGCGAGACAGCTCTTTTGTAAACCATGGTGGCTTACTCGAGCATGCCTGATAGAAACGCGGAACACAAATATCAAAGAAAGAGTCAATGGTCTTATAAAATATGCTTACCGCCACTGAAATATCAGTAGTCGAGTAAAGCTCTGACCAGTCGCAGTTGGAAAGTAAAAAGTTCAATAATACAAAGTCTGCTTTTCTAAAGCAACGTATACGTTTACACAGTTTTTCATATTTAACAAAACATTTGCCCAGATCAAAAGTAGCTTCAAAAGTGGGATGATAAGAATCTTCTGGTAAAGAAAGTGGTTGAGTCCTTGTTAGAGACACCCTAGATGGATCAGATACGAAGCATAAATCCAAGGATCTGTTTCTAAAGTTTTTGATATGATTGACCTGCGACAATGACATATCAAACAGACCGTCAAATAGGTCATGCTGCCGAGAAGGCAATAAATAAGTCTCACCAACACTTGGTGTCCAGTCACATTCAGGAACATTGAAGTCACCAAGGACTATAAAATGATCCCTGTCTGATAACAGGTTGAAGACAGTCTTTATTGCAGACAAGTGTTGCAAATAGACTGACAATTCCGATGACGGCGGAATATATGAACAGGTTATAAAACATAAAAAACCGGGAAAGTGTAATTTTACACAAATAAATTCAATGCAATGTTGAACGGAATTTACTGCAATCAGAACTCCCCCACCACGTCGGCCAGGTCGATCAAGCCTGTATGTTGTATACTTACTTGGTAAAACTTCGGTGCTTAAAATATCCGGTTTTAACCAAGTTTCAGTAAACAATTTCACTAATTTCATTACTGCCTCTTTCAACAGCTTCCATATCGTCTTTTCCAAAATTTAGAACAGCTTCAACTACTGTCTCTTTCAACAGCTTCACTACTGTCTCTATTCCAACAGCTTCACTACTGTCTCTTGCAACAGCTTCACTACTGTCACTTTCAACAGTTTCAATACTAGCCCTTTCAACAGCTTTTTCATTTCACTTTCATTTCATTACTGTCTCTTTCAACAGTTTCATTTTCCATTTCTTCATTACTGTCTCTTTCAACAGCTTTCTTTTCCATTTCCTTATCACTGTCTCTTTCAACAGCTTCATTTACCGTCTCTTCATCACTGTCTCTTTCAACATTCTCTCTTTCAACATGTGATACAGTTGTCAACAAATTTTCTAACATATTTTGACATATCAAACCAATAAAAATCTTAAACTTTATCGAATGTCTTTTCCCACCCTAAATGCATTATCGACTCATGTACTTGATTTATAACAGACCACCAGAAGGAACGCGGCACCACTGATAGACAGCTTATTCTGTCATTTCTCTGTATTTTTCGGTAAAGAACTTGTGCCCTTAGTTCATAGGTTTTCGCAATATCTTCAGCAAGAGAAAAATCTTTTAATTTGCTCACGATTTCGGCTATGTCCGAAATTTCGGCCAAGTTAACCCTCCTTTCTTCAATCACCTTTACAGCAGAAATAGACTTTGGTAAGATAGGATTTCTAGACACAAAGTCAACATGTGCCATTCATTTCCCTTCTCTGTACTGAATTTCAAATGTAAATGATTGCAAATAAGCCCACCAACGTTAGGCTCTAGGGGTCAAATCTTGTTTATTTCTTGATGCCTTTAGTGAGTTACAGTCGGTAAAGACAGTAAAGTACCTGCCCAACAAATAATGCCGAAAATATTTAATGGATTTTACAACAGCTAAAGTTTCTGCGGGCGAAGTAGTTTTACTATAGTATTCTATTACCTGAGGCTTGCCATCAATTTTGTGTAATAAAATTGCACCATAGCCACTACAACTTGAATCTGTATGCAACTTAATTGGATATTTTGGATCAAAAATAACAAGGACTGGTTTATCAGTAAGAGTAGAAATAACCTTTTTCCGAATCTGTTCATGTTCCGTTTTCCAAATAAATTTATTTTTGTCTGACGTTAAAAAATATAACGGTTTCATCAACTGTGAAAATTCCTTAATAAACTGTTTGAAGAAAGTTGCAAATCCAATAAATTGCCTAAGAGATGTGACTGACTGTGGAGGCGGAAGAGCAGTCAACGCAACCATTTTTTGAGCGTTTGGGCGAATTTCAGTAGCACTAACATTATAGTCTAAATATTGAACCGATGTTTTCAAGAAGGACCACTTTGTAATGTTGAATGAAAACCCGGACACTGTCAGAACATTTAGAACAATTTGTAATCTTCCTAACGCCTCACATTGTGTTGACGCAGTTATCATGATGTCGTCCATAACATAAGAACTAGTGAGATCCCCTAGCGCTTGCATTACTAAACGTTGAAATACCGACGGCGCATTTTTAAGCCCAAATGGCATAAATAAAAAACTCATACTGGTCATCGGGTTTCACAAACGCTGTATACTCAATTGAATTCGCATTAAAAGGAATTTGGTAATAGCCACTAGCCATATCTAAACATGTAGAATAATAAGCTCCTCGAAGTCTATTTGATCCTGTAAAAGTGGCAGCGTGTATTTATCAGCGACTGTGTTTGAATTTAACTCTCTATAGTCAACACAAAGTCTATCCGAACCATTTTTTTTCTTTACCAGCAATATAGGGCTTGCATAAGGTGAACAGCTTGGTCTAATTATATTGCACTTCAGCAATTCGTAATTTTTTTTCTCGAACTAAATCTCGCTCACATGGGCTTAATCGATATGGCCTTCTTTTAACTGTCTTTCCTGGATCAATTTATCTTATTTTAATTTCGACAACTTTAACTTTAGTACATGGGATACCCTTTATAAAAGAATTTGAGTACTTTGCCAACAATGAATATAGTTTAATTTTATCCTGTTCATAAAGTTCAGTATCAATATCGGCTGACTCCCTGCCGGTGCATAAATTAATTATTTTGTTTCTAGAAATTTTAAATTCGATTGAAGAAATGACAATATCAAAACCCTGATTTAGTATTTCGCAACCAATATCGTTTTGCATATGATCATCGCCTATTACATAAAACAAAATTTCAATGCAATAATCATCAATTTTTACGTTACTTAATATTTGTACAGTACTACACATTCCATTACTGCCTATGCCTTTTAACATAACAATATTATTAAATCTTTTACCAGAAAATTTAATACTTAGCTTTTCTGTCAGCAGCGAGCATTCCGATCCAGAATCAAAGGTGATTTCGAAAATTTGGCCTCTATGGTTCATGAATACCTTAGGAACTGCAACACTGCACTGCTCCACTCGCTTTTCTCGGTTAAATGTTTTGCTCCCATCAGCTTCCTTATAAGCTCATTGGGTAGATATGTGACCCTGTTCACCGCACAAGTTCGATTCAATTTGTATTTTGAAATTCCATGATGGTACGCCATGGCTCATCTGCTGTTGAAGGTACGAGTCCGATCCCACTTCTGATTTCGCAGTTTCGTTGTTATTCGCCATAATGCTAGCGCAGTGAGTTTCGATCGCACTGAAGTACTACGCACAACTGCCTTGTGTCGCACACTTCTTCTACGTGCTTACCATCGAACCACACTCGGCGTCAGCGACAACACGCTGGCGCCGCGCTAAATCGGTTCTTCCCAGAACTACAAACTACAGGCAACCAATAGCAGCGCAAATAGAGGCTGATGCTATATTTCCATTATGATGAAATACACTACCAGAATACCCATACACTAACACATGCAAAATTATGCTCCGACACATACATACATATATGCTGCCTCACAATACATCTCAACATATCTAATTAGATTTGAGGTTTGTTTTTTGCAGTGCTGCTCAATGTCTCATTCGATTCTAAGTGGCTTTAAATATACTAAAAACTTATTTTGAATATTGCAACACACTGTAATATAAAAAAACAAGTCGGAAAGGCTACAGTCGAGCTGACTCGACTGTGATATACCCGCTACAATTCTTCGGAAAAACACGTGCCAAATGTGAACAATGCGTTCTTGCTTTTAATTTCTTTCCGTCTCTAATTTGTTTTGCCTATGCAAGTTCCACTCGATTCTTATTGGATGTTGCCCTTTGCTTTTATTACTTTGCAGTTATAAATTATGCATGTGTGAAAGAGACGCCTACACATACATACATATATGCTGCCTCACAATACATCTCAACATATCTAATTAGATTTGTCGTTTGTTTTTTGTGTTGCTGCTCAATGTCTCTTTTGATTCTAAGTGGCTTTAAATATACTAAAAATTTATTTTGAATATGAATATAAGATACAAAATAAATAAATATAAGTCGCCGCGGCACCCAGGAGTTGACTCCGGACCTCTCGCTTAACAGTCAACTACCATCACCACTCGACCACTGCATTTCTTACGCGATGACCGATAAAATTGCACTATGAATATTTTCGGTGCACATAATTAAAAAACAAGAAAGCAAGGCTACCTTCGGCTTGCCGAAGGTTTCATACCCTTGCAGTTATACAAAATATAAAATATATTTGGATTGCTGCTGGTTTCTGTGGTATTTATTGAACAATTATAACAGTACAGGAAGTCAAGATTTTTACCTAATTAAGGCTATGAATCAAACACCTGCTTAAAAAAAAATAATTCTACCTTTTAATGCTTTTGTATATACCTGGATTTCTTGTATACTTAACACAAAATGTTATGAGGAAATGTCTTTGTGTTGTAAAGGATGTGTTGGTCATAAAATCTAAATTTGGAAAGTTCTTATTCAAAAATACGTTTGACAGCTATATGATTTTTTGTTTAACAACTACATGTAATAGTACTCAGGTTTCCATAAAATTGCAACATGAACCTTCATTAGACTGATCGTTGATCGTTATAAGTTATAAAAGTTCGATTTCGAACTTTATTATTAGGGACACACTTAGATTTGGATGTGGTAAGCCTGATAGCTATATATTGAAATATAACGAAAATCGGCCGATAGGCTCCATGACAGCTATACGATATATCAGTCCGATCTGGCCCGTTCCGACTTATTTAAAGAGGGCAGAAATAAGAAGCCTGTGAGCAAAGTTTCGTGAAGATAGCTCAATAACTGGGGGACTAATTTGCGTTGCAACAGACAGACGGGCTTACTGATTGTTCCTATAGCAGCTATATAATATAAACGTCTGAGATATTTAAATGGAAAAACTAAGGGCGGGTTACTGTATAACATTAAAAAGTATTGATAATGTGCGGTATTTCCAAAAACAAAACAGGTTTGCATACAAAAACCCTGCTTCCAGCCGATTGTTCCTATGGCAGCTAAATGTTATAGTGGTCCGATTTTGATAAAATTTTGACAGCACATTAAAAACGTAATAAGAATAGGATTTGCCAAATCTTGTTGCAATATCTTGAAAAACAACAAAAATCGGCCGATAGCTTCTATGACAGCTATACGATATATCGGTCCGATCTGGCTCGTTCCGACTTATTTACAGCCTACAGCAATAAGAAGCTTGTATGCCAAGTTTCATGAAGATAGCTCAAAAACTGAGAGACTAGTTTGCGTTGCAACAGACGGACGGACTTACTGATTGTTCCTATAACAGCTATAGAATATAAACGTCTGAGATATTTAAATGGAAAAACTAAGGGCGGGTTACTGTATAACATTAAAAAGTATTGATAATGTGCGGTATTTCCAAAAACAAAACAGGTTTGCATACAAAAACCCTGCTTCCAGCCGATTGTTCCTATGGCAGCTAAATGTTATAGTGGTCCGATTTTGATAAAATTTTGACAGCACATTAAAAACGTAATAAGAATAGGATTTGCCAAATCTTGTTGCAATATCTTGAAAAACAACAAAAATCGGCCGATAGCTTCTATGACAGCTATACGATATATCGGTCCGATCTGGTTCGTTCCGACTTATTTACAGCCTACAGCAATAAGAAGCTTGTATGCCAAGTTTCATGAAGATAACTCAAAAACTGAGAGACTAGTTTGCGTTGCAACAGACGGACGGACGGACGGACGGACCATTTTTCGACTCCTCTGGTGATGCTGATTCAGACTATATATACTTTATAGGGTCGGAGATGTCTCCTAAGGTGCGTTGCAAACTTCTGGCTAAAATTAATATACCCTCTGCAAGGGTATAAAAAGTTGCCACATCATTAAAAAAAAAAAAAAAAAGTTGCCACATAATTAAAAAAAAGTTGTCTGCTTCTGGAGTTGAACTCGGGTACTGACATTAGGAAAAACTGACATAAGCACATGGCCACAGTGCAATACTATTTCTTGAATATCTTCCTTATTTATCGGCCGATCTTATTGAAACTTTGCCAACACACCCGCATGATTGCTGTAGATTTATATTTGCAGCTACAATCGACTTTTTTCGATTTATGGGGGCGGATGGAGGAGTGGCAAAAATCCAAAATAAACTTGATCTGCGTGCAGAATTAACACATATTGTCTCCAAATTTGGTAGCTCTAGCTCTTATAATAGCTGAGATCCAGGTTTTCATACGGACGGACAGACAGACAGACAGACAGACGGACAGACGGACATGGCTATATCGACTCGGCTGTTCATGCTGATTCAGAATATATATACTTTATGGGGTCGGAGATTTCTCCTTCTGCCTGTTACAAACATTTTCGGTTGGCACAAAGTTATAATACCCTTATACTATTCGAGTAGCGGGTATAACAAGTCGGAAAGGCTACAGTCGAGCTGACTCGACTGTGATATACCCGCTACAATTCTTCGGAAAAACACGTGCCAAATGTGAACAATGCGTTCTTGCTTTTTATTTCTTTCCGTCTCTAATTTGTTTTGCCTATGCAAGTTCCAATCGATTCTTATTGGATGTTGCCCTTTGCTTTTATTACTTTGCAGTTATAAATTATGCATGTGTGAAAGAGACGCCTATACATACATACATATATGCTGCCTCACAATACATCTCAACATATCTAATTAGATATGTCAATGTCTCTTTCGATTCTAAGTGGCTTTAAATATACTAAAAATTTATTTTGAATTTTGCAACACACTATAAAATAAAAAAAAATATAAGATACAAAAAAAATAAATATAAGTCGCCGCGGCACCCAGGAGTTGAACTCCGGACCTCTCGCTTAACAGTCGGCTACCATCACCACTCGAACACTGCATTTCTTACGCGAAGACCGATAAAATTGCAATATGAATATTTTCGGTGCACATAATTAAAAAAAAAGTTGCCAGATAATTACAAAAAAAAAAAAAAAAAAGTTGCCACATAATTAAAAAAAGTTGTTGCTGCTGGAGTTGAACTCGGGTACTGACAATAGGAAAAACCGACATAAGCACATGGCCACAGTGCAATACCATTTCTTCTATATCTTCCTTATTTATCGGCCGATCTTATTGAAACTTTGCCAACACACCCGCATGGTGGCTTTTATCACATGTATGTAATGATTGCTGTAGAACTATATTTGCAGCTACAATCGACGTTTTTTCGATTTATGGGGGCGGATGGAGGCGTGGCAAAAATCCAAAATAAATTTGATCTGCGTGCAGAATTAACACATATTGTCTCCAAATTTGGTAGCTCTAGCTCTTATAATAGCTGAGATCTAGGTTTTCATACGGACGGACAGACAGACAGACAGACAGACAGACAGACGGACAGACGGACATGGCTATATCGACTCGGCTGTTCATGCTGATTCAGAATATATATACTTTATGGGGTCGGAGATTTCTCCTTCTGCCTGTTACAAACATTTTCGGTTGGCACAAAGTTATAATACCCTTATACTATTCGAGTAGCGGGTATAACAAGTCGGAAAGGCTACAGTCGAGCTGACTCGACTGTGATATACCCGCTACAATTCTTCGGAAAAACACGTGCCGAATGTGAACAATGTGTTCTTGCTTTTTATTTCTTTCCGTCTCTGTAATATCCACCCTCGGAATGGAATTTATATTTCCTCAATGTTTTACATCTGGATATTGTTCCTATCTTTGGCTAGGCCGCCCTTCCCTTTGATTCTTTTGCGGCTAGCAAAAACAGCCTGTGGGGGAGTTCTTTTGGAGAACTTCCTAGCCCTTTTTGAGGGAAGACACACCAAATATAAATAAAAAGAACCTTTGCCACTGTCTCGTGTCAGAAAATAGAGATTAGAAAAGAAAAGTAAACGAACTAAAACAGAAGTGATAGAATTTACGAGAGGAGAAAGCAAGAAAAGACCCACTACCCTTCTACGGGGTGCACTTCGGGGACACTACTGGTGTTGGTGTAAGTCCCGCGTATTTACCCACCCTCCCTATGAGTCCTTTTTCGCATTCATTTGAAGAACTCCCTGATCTAACATTACAGTTTCATCAACCTTCAGAAATCATTATAAAACAAGAAAGCAAGGCTACCTTCGGCTTGCCGAAGGTTTCATACCCTTGCAGTTATACAAAATATAAAATATATTTGGATTGCTGCTGGTTTCTGTGGTATTTATTGAACAATTATAACAGTACAGGAAGTCAAGATTTTTACCTGATTAAGGCTATGAATCAAACACCTGCTTCGAAAAAAAATAATTCTACCTTTTTAATGCTTTTGTATATACCTGGATTTCTTATATACCTAACACAAAATGTTATGAGGAAACGTCTTTGTGTTGTAAAGGATCTGTTGGTCATAAACTATAAATAAATTTGGAAAGTTCTCAATCAAAAATGCGTTTGAATAACAGCTACATGATTTTTTGTTTAACAGCTACATGTAATAGTACTCAGGTTTCCATAAAATTGCAAAATGAACCTTCATTAGACCGAACGTTGATCGTTATAAGTTATAAAAGTTCGATTTCGAACTTTATTATTAGGGACACACTTAGATTTGGATGTGGTAAGCCTGATAGCTATATCTTGAAATATAACGAAAATCGGCCGATAGGCTCCATGACAGCTATACGATATATCAGTCCGATCTGGCCCGTTCCGACTTATTTAAAGAGGGCAGAAATAAGAAGCTTGTGTGCCAAGTTTCATGAAGATAGCTCAAAAACTGAGAGACTAGTTTGCGTTGCAACAGACGGACGGACTTACTGATTGTTCCTATAACAGCTATAGAATATAAACGTCTGAGATATTTAAATGGAAAAACTAAGGGCGGGTTACTGTATAACATTAAAAAGTATTGATAATGTGCGGTATTTCCAAAAACAAAACAGGTTTGCATACAAAAACCCTGATATAGCCGATTGTTCCTATGGCAGCTATATGTTATAGTGGTCCGATTTTGATACAATTTTGACAGCACATAAAAAACGTAATAAGAATAGGATTTGCCAAATATTGTTGCAATATCTTGAAAAACAACAAAAATCGGCCGATAGCTTCTATGACAGCTATACGATATATCGGTCCGATCTGGCTCGTTCCAACTTATTTACAGCCTACAGCAATAAGAAGATTGTGTGCCAAGTTTCATGAAGATAACTCAAAAACTGAGAGACTAGTTTGCGTTGAAACAGACGGACGGACGGACGGACGGACGGACGGACAGACGGACATTCATTTTTCGACTCCTCTGGTGATGCTGATTCAGAATATATATACTTTATAGGGTCGGAGATGTCTCCTAAGGTGCGTTGCAAACTTCTGGCTAAAATTAATATACCCTATGCAAGG
>JAECXD010001448.1:0-52334 GCA_018151445.1 Zaprionus inermis | reverse complement strand
TTTTCCGTAATTTTATATGTCCACTTTTGTAAAAATCTAACGGATTTTGACAAAAAAATTTTTTTTTTTCAAAATTTAAAAATATGCGTTTTACACTTTTCAATTATTTTAATCGTCGACTTTGGCAAAATCTAACGGCTGTTGACAAAAATAACATTTTGACAAATGCGTTACACTTTTAAATAATTTAAAACGTCGATTTTTGCAAAAATAAAACTGTATTTGACAAAAAAAATGTTATAAAAATATTGAAAATCTTTTTACACTTTTCAGTAATTTTATATGTCCACTTTTGCAAAATCTAATCTAACGGCTTTTGACAAAAAAAAATTTTTTCAAAATTTAAAAATATGTGTTACACTTTTCAATTATTTTAAACGTCGACTTTGTCGAAAATCTAACGGCTGTTGACAAAAATAAAATTTTGATAATTTTGAAAAATACGTATGACTTCTTATCAATTTTAAACGTTGGTTTTTTGACAAAATCTAACGGCTGTTGACAAAAATAAAATTTTTATAATTTTGACAAATTTTGCAAAAATGTAATGGTATTTGAATTGAAAATTTTTTTGAAAATTTTGAAATTTTTTTTACATTTTTCAGTAAGTATAAATGTCCACTTTTGAAAAAATGAACGGCTTTTAATAAAAAAATTTTTTTTTTAAATTTAAACACATGCGTTCCACTTTTCAATTATTTTAATCGTCGACTTTGTCATAATCTAACGGCTGTTGACATAAATAAAATTTTGAAAAATGCGTTACACTTTTAAATAATTTAAAACGTCGATTTTTCATAAATGTAACGGTATTTGACAAAAAAATTTTATAAAAATTTTGAAAATTTTTTTACATTTTTCAGTAATTTTATATGTCCACTTTTGCAAAAAATTAATGGCTTTTGATAAAAAAAAATTAATTTTTTTCAAAATTTAAGAATATGCTTTACACTTTTCAATTATTTTTAACGTCGACTTTGGCGAAAATCTAACTGCTGTTGACAAAAATAATATTTTGATAATTTTGACAAATTTTGCAAAAATGTAATGGTATTTATCTTAAAAATTTGTTTGAAAATTTTGAAATTTTTTTACATTGTTCAGTAATTATAAATGTCCACTTTTGCAAAAAATTAACGGCTTATGAAAAAAAAAAATTTTTTTAAAAATTTAAAAATATGCGTTTCACTTTTCAATCATTTTAATCGTCGACTTTGGCAAAATCTAACGGCTGTTGACATAAATAAAATGTTGATAATTTTGAAAAATGCGTTACCCTTTTGAATAACTTAAAATGCCGAAGTTTGCAAAAATGTAACGGTATTTGACAAACAATTTTTTTTGAAAATTTTGAAAAATTTTTTACACTTTTCAATAATATATATATGTCCACTTTTGCAAAAATCTAACGGCTTTTGACAAAAAAATTTTAAAAATTTAAAATACGCGTTACACTTTTCAATTATTTTAAACGTCGACTTTGGCGAAAATCTAACGGCTGTTGACATAAATAATATTTTAAACAATTTTGAAAAATACGTAACACTTCTTAATAATTTTAAACGTTGGTTTTTTGAGAAAATCTATCGGTTTTTGAAAAAAAAAATTTTTTAAAATTTAAAAATATGCTTTACACTTTTCAATTATTTTAATCGTCGACTTTGGCATAATCTAACGGCTGTTGACATAAATAAAATTTTGAAAAATGCGTTACACTTTTAAATAATTTGAAACGTTGATTTTTGGAAAAATGTAACGTTATTTGACAACAAAATTTTATAAAAATTTTGAAAATTTTTTTACATTTTTCAGTAATATTATATCTCCACTTTTGCAAAAATCTAACAGCTTTTAACAAAAAAAAAATTTTCAAAATTAAGAAATACGCGTTAAACTTTTCAATTATTTAAACGTGGACTTTGGCGAAAATCTAACTGATGTTGACAAAAATAATATTTTGATAATTTTGACAAAATTTGCAAAAATGTAATGGTATTTGACATAAAAATTTGTTTGAAAATTTTGAAATTTTTTTTACATTTTTCAGTAATTATAAATGTCCACTTTTGCAAAAAATTAACGGCTTTTGATACAAAAATTTTTTTTTTTCAAAATTTAAAAATATGCGTTTCACTTTTCAATCATTTTAATAGTCGACTTTGGCAAAATCTAATGGCTGTTGACATAAATAAAATTTTGAAAAATTCGTTACACTTTTAAATAATTAAAAACGTCGATTTTTGCAAAAATGTAACGGTATTGATAAAAAAATTTTATGAAAATTCTGAAAAATTTTTTTACACTTTTCAGTAATCTTATATATCCACATTTGTAAAAATCTATCGGCTTTTCATAAAAAAATTTGTTTTTTTCAAAATTTAAAAATATGCTTTTCACTTTTCAATTAATTTTAACGCCGACTTTGCCAAATCTAACGGCTGTTGACAAAAATAAAATTTTGAAAAATAAATAAAATAAAATTTTTAAATAATTTAAAACATAGATTTTTTTTACGGTATTTGATAAAAAAATTTTTTATTAAAATTTTGAAAAAATTGTACACTTTTCAGTATTTTATTGTCCATTTTTGCAAAAATCTAACGGCTTTTGACAAAGAAAAAATTTTCAAAATTTAAAAATATGCGTTTCACTTTTCAATTATTTTAATCGTCGACTTTGGCAAAATCTAACGGCTGTTGACAAAAATAATATTTTGATAATTTTGACAAATTTTGCAAAAATGTAATGGTATTTCACAAAAAAATTTTATAAAAATTTTGAAATTTTTTTTACACTTTTCAGTACTTTTATATGTCCACTTTTGCAAAAATCAAACAGCTTTTGACAAACAAAAAATTTTCAAAATTTAAAAATACGCGTTACACTTTTTAATTTTTTTAAACGTCGACTTTGTCGAAAATCTAACGGCTGTCGACAAAAATAAAATTTTGATAATTTTGAAAAATGCGTTACACTTAAAATGCCGATGTTTGCAAAAATGTAACGGTATTTGACAACAAAATTTTATAAAAAATTTGAAAATTTTTTTACACTTTTCAGTTATATTATATGTCCACTTTTGCAAAAATCTATCGGCTTTTGACAAAAAAAAAAAAAATTTCAAAATATGCGTTACACTTTTCAATTATATTAAAAGTCGACTTTGGCGAAAATCTAACTGCTGTTTACAAAAATAAAATGTTGATAATTTTGAAAAATAAGTGACACTTCTCAACAATTTTAAACGTTGGTTTTTTGAGAAAGTCTATCGGTTTTTGAAAACAAAAATTTTTGAAAATTTAAAAATATGCGTTACACTTTTCAATTATTTTAAACGTCGACTATGGCAAAAATCTAACGGCTGTTGACATAAATAATATTTTGACAATTTTGAAAAATACGTAACACTTCTTAAGAATTTTAAATGTTGGTTTTTTTTAGAAAATCTATCGGTTTTTTGAAAACAAAAATTTTTTGAAAATTTAAAAATATGCTTTACACTTTTCAATTATTTTAATCGTCGACTTTGGCAAAATCTAACGGCTGTTGACAAAAATAAAATTTTGATAATTTTGAAAAATGCGTTACACTTTTAAATAACTTAAAATGTCGATTTTTGCAAAAATGTAACGGTATTTGACAAACATTTTTTTTGAAACTTTTGAAAACATTTTACACTTTTCCGTAATATTATATATCCACTTTTGCAAAAATCTAACGGCTTTTGACAAAAAATAAAATTTTAAAAATTTAAAAATATGCGTTACATTTTTCAATTATATTAAAAGTCGACTTTGGCGAAAATCTAACTGCTGTTTACAAAAATAAAATGTTGATAATTTTGAAAAATAAGTGACACTTCTCAACAATTTTAAACGTTGGTTTTTTGAGAAAGTCTATCGGTTTTTGAAAACAAAAATTTTTGAAAATTTAAAAAATATGCGTTACACTTTTCAATTATTTTAAACGTCGACTTTGGCGAAAATCTAACGGCTGCCGACAAAAATATAATTTTGATAATTTTGACAAATTTTGCAAAAATGTAACGGTATTTGACAAAAAAATTTGTTTTAAAATGTTGAATTTTTTTTTACATTTTTCAGTAATTATAAATGTCCACTTTTGCTAAAAATTAAAGGCTTTTGATAAAAATTAAAAATTTTTTTCATAATTTAAAAATATGCGTTTCACTTTTCAATTATTTTAATAGTCGACTTTGGCAAAATCTAACGGCTGTTGACAAAAATAAAATTTTGATAATTTTGAAAAATGCGTTACACTTTTAAATAACTTAAAATGTCGATTTTTGCAAAAATGTAACGGTATTTGACAAACATTTTTTTTGAAACTTTTGAAAACATTTTTACACTTTTCCGTAATATTATATGTCCACTTTTGCAAAAATCTAACGGCTTTTGACAAAAAATAAAATTTTAAAAATTTAAAAATATGCGTTACACTTTTCAATTATTTTAAACGTCGACTTTGGCGAAAATCTAACGGCTGTCTACAAAATATTATAATATTTTGATAATTTTGACAAATTTTGCAAAAATGTAATGGTATTTAAATTAAAAATTTGTTTGAAAATTTTAAAATTTGTTTTTACATATTTCAGTAATTATAAATTTCCACTTTTGCAAACAATTAACGGCTTTTGATAAAAAACAAAATTGTCCAAATTTAAAAATATGCGTTACACTTTTCAATTATTTTAAACGTCGACTTTGGCGAAAATCTAACTACGGCTGTTTACAAAAATAATATTTTGATAATTTTGAAAAATACGTAACACTTCTTAACAATTTTAAACGTTGGTTTTTTGAGAAAATCTATTGGTTTTTGAAAACAAAAATTTTTGAAAATATAAAAAAATGCGTTACACTTTTCAATTATTTTAAATGTCGACTTTGGCGAAAATCTAACGGCTGTTTTTTTTTTTTCCAATGTTTTGCTTATTTATTGAATCTTCCCTTTTGTTTAAGAGACTAACAATAAGTTTTCAAATCTTAATCTAAACTAACTAAATATCATTTTATGAAATGATTCGTGCTGTGTGGCCTAACAATTTAACGCTGGGCTGGTTGGTCGTTCCGGTGCAGTCGACTTTGGCTGCATACTCGAATAAGTTTTCTTGCAAGAGGATGTGGATGTGAGGCTAGTTTTTCATTGTATTTTACTTTCTTCTCTGCTATTGTCTCAATGACAAGTTTTATTTGTAAGTCTCTGTGTATATTCTCGTTCCGAAGATACCATGGAGCTCCAGTAATGATTCTCAAGATCCTAGACTGTGCTCGCTGTACTATGTCGATGTTACTTCTCGATGCGTTGCCCCATAGCTCGGAGCCATAAGTCCATATAGGTTTTAAAACGGAGTTATATAAGAGGACTTTGTACTCCAAGCTTAGGGGAGAGCGAACGTTTATAAGCCAGTGAAGATCCCTTGCTTTTAGTCTGAGGTGCGTCGTCTTGGCCTCTATGTGTTTCCGCCAGGTGAGTCGCTTGTCCAGATGAATACCTAAGTATGTTACGTTATCGGCTTGTGGGATACGCCTGTGGTTCATTACCAAGGGCGGGCAGCTATTTTTGTTTAGGGTAAATGTTACATGTTTGCACTTTTCTTCGTTTACTCGTATGCGCCAATCTGCAAGCCAATGTTCTACACAAGTTATATGGCGTGCTAGTTGCATCGTAGCTTTTACTGGGCACCTGGATCGACTTAGTATTGCAGTGTCGTCAGCGAATGTGGAAATCGTTAGCTGGTAGTTTGTTGGGATGTCCGCCGTGTATATGGTGTATAAGATTGGGCCCAGAACACTTCCTTAAGGCACACCGGCTTCTATAGTACAATCGCTTGAAGTGCTTGAACTGCATCTAACCGCGAACACTCTTTTATATAAGTAAGACTTTAGAAGCTTATGTATGCTTTGAGGCAGCAGTTTGATTATTTTAAACATAAGTCCATCCAGCCATACTCTATCGAATGCTTGTGCAACGTCTAAGAATAGAGCTGTGCAATATTCACGATGTTCAAAGGCAGTGCGAATTTCTGTTGTGATGCGGTTAACCTGTTCAATGGCTCCATGTTTTGCCCGAAAACCAAATTGGTGCGATGGGAGTGTGTTGTGTGTTTTGAGGTGGGGGCTGATACGTAGCAGCAGCACTTTTTTAAATAGCTTGGAGAGACAAGTAAGTAAGCTTATTGGCCTGTATGATGATGGCTGTGTTTTGTCTTTCCCAGGCTTAGGGATGATAATTATAACTGATTTCTTCCACTTTTGAGGGAAGTATCCAATTTTAGTAATTGCGTTGAAGAGCAAGCAGATTCGTAGAACTGCACACATTGGGAGTTCGATGATCATTTTCGGGGTTATTAAGTCGTAGCCAGGTGATTTTCCAGTCTTCAGTTGCTCTTTAATGACTTTCGTTATCTCGCTTGGTCGAAATTCTATAGGATCTTGTGGTGCTAAGTCAGATGCAGTTAAAGGTGGGAGAATAAATGAGTTAGTCGCTGGATTTGGTTGGAATACTTTTTTAAGATGATCAGCGAAGACTCTTGCTCTGTCCGTGTCACTGCGAGACCAGTTTCCGGTAGAGTTATGGAGAGGTACAACAGTTTCTTTTGGTGCCTGTAGGTTCCTGTGGGCTTTCCACAACGAGTTCTTTGTGCCTGTGGGGGTGAGATTCTCGATGTACCTTAGTTGTGCGTCCGCTTCTTCTTTCTTAAGCGCTTTGGTAAGTCTGCGAGAAGCTGCTTTTAATCTACTCTTTGCGCCAGGTGATCTGTGCTCCTGCTTTTGCTGCTGCAACAAGTATTGATTCTATATCACTAGCAGACTGATCAATGTCTTGCTCGGTTTCCAGGGGACTAGAAAAGCCGGTATGGGAACAAACATATTTTTTGTACCTCGCCCAGTTGGTCCTATTGCTTGTAAGCCTATACGGTCGCTCGATGTGTTGTAGCGGGTATAAAAGATGAAAGAGCACCGGACAGTGATCAGATGAGAGTTCTGGAAGTGCCTCAGTTGTAATCATTGATTGGGATATCCTTTTTGTGATGGCAAAGTCAATCAAATCTGGAAGCTTCATGGGATCTGCTGGCCAGTATGTAGGCGCTCCCGGGGAATTATAGTTTAGTTTACGTTGCGGTTTGATGATTGCGTTGTACAGCTGTTTTCCTCTAGGGTTCGCTATCCGAGATCGGCTGTTGACAAAAATAATATTTTGATAATTTTGACAAATTTTGCAAAAATGTAATGGTATTTGACTTAAAAATTTGTTTGAAAATTTTGAAAATTTTTTTTTTACATTTTTCAGTAATTATAAATGTCCACTTTTGCAAGAAATTAACGGCTTTTGATAAAAAAAAAATTTTTTTCAAAAATGAAAAATATGCGTTTCACTTTTAAATTATTTTAATAGTCGACTTTGGCAAAATCTAACGGCTGTTGACAAAAATAAAATTTTGAAAAATGCGTTACACTTTTAAATAATTTAAAACGTCGATTTTTGCAAAAATGTAACGGTATTTCACACAATAATAATATTAAGAAAATTTTTAAAAATTGTTTACACTTTTCAGTAATATTATATGTCCACTTTTGCAAAAAAATTTTTTTTTTAAAATTTAAAAATATACTTTACACTTTTCAATTATTTTAAACGTCGACTTTTGCGAAAATCTAACGGCTGTTGACAAAAATAAAATTTTGATAATTTTGAAATATGGGTTACACTTTTAAATAATTTAAAATGTCGATGTTTGCAAAAATGTAACAGTATTTGACAAAATTTTTATACCCGCTACTCGAAGAGTATAAGGGTATTATAACTTTGTGCCAACCGAAAATGTTTGTAACGGGCAGAAGGAGAAATCTCCGACCCCATAAAGTATATATATTCTGAATCAGCATGAACAGCCGAGTCGATATAGCCATGTCCGTCTGTCCGTCCGTATGAAAACCTAGATCTCAACTATTATAAGAGCTAGAGCTACCAAATTTGGAGACAATATGTGTTAATTCTGCACGCAGATCAAGTTTATTTTGGATTTTTGCCATGCCTTCATCCGCCCCCAAAAATCGAAAAAAAAAATCGATTGTAGCTGCAAATATAAGTCTACAGCAATCATTTTTTATACATGTGATAAAATCCACTATGCGGGTGTGTTGGCAAAGTTTCAATAAGATCGGCCGATAAATAAGGAAGATGTTCAAGAAATAGTATTGCACTGTGGCCATGTGCTTATGTCGGTTTTTCCTAATGTCAGAACCCGAGTTCAACTTCAGCAGCAGACAACTTTTTTTAATTATGTGGCAACCTTTTTTTTATACCCTTGCAGAGGGTATATTAATTTTAGCCAGAAGTTTGCAACGCACCTTAGGAGACATCTCCGACCCTATAAAGTATATATATTCTGAATCAGCATCACCAGAGGAGTCGAAAAATGGATGTCCGTCTGTCCGTCCGTCCGTCCGTCCGTCCGTCCGTCCGTCCGTCCGTCCGTCCGTCTGTTGCAACGCAAACTAGTCTCTCAGTTTTTGAGCTATCTTCATGAAACTTGGCACACAAGCTTCTTATTGCTGTAGGCTGTAAATAAGTCGGAACGAGCCAGATCGGACCGATATATCGTATAGCTGTCATAGAAGCTATCGGCCGATTTTTGTTGTTTTTCAAGATATTGCAACAAGATTTGGCAAATCCTATTCTTATTACGTTCTTAATGTGCTGTCAAAATTGTATCAAAATCGGACCACTATAATATATAGCTGCCATAGGAACAATCGGCTGAAATCAGGGTTTTTGTATGCAAACCTGTTTTGTTTTTGGAAATACCGCACATTATCAATACTTTTTAATGTTATACAGTAATCCGCCCTTAGTTTTTCCATTTAAATATCTCAGACGTTTATATTCTATAGCTGTTATAGGAACAATCAGTCAGTCCGTCTGTCTGTTGCAACGCAAATTAGTCCCCCCAGTTATTGAGCTATCTTCATGAAACTTTGCTCACAAGCTTCTTATTTCTGCCCTCTTTAAATAAGTCGGAACGGGTCAGATCGGACTGATATATCGTATAGCTGTCATGGAGCCTATCGGCCGATTTTCGTTATATTTCAAGATATAGCTGTCGGGCTTACCACATCCAAATCTAATTGTGTCCCTAATAATAAAGTTCGAAATCGAACTTTTATAACTTATAACGATCAACGATCGGCCTAATGAAGGTTCATGTTGCAATTTTATGGAAATCTGAGTACTATTATATGTAGCTGTTAAACAAAAAATCATATAGCTGTTATTCAAACGCATTTTTGAATGAGAACTTTCCAAATTTAGATTTTATGACCAACAGATCCTTTACAACACAAAGACATTTCCTCATAACATTTTGTGTTAAGTATATAAGAAATCCAGGTATGTACAAAAGCATTAAAAGGTAGAATTATTTTTTTTCGAAGCAGGTGTTTGATTCATAGCCTTAATCATGTAAAAATCTTGACTTCCTGTACTGTTGTAATTGTTCAATAAATACCACAGAAACCAGCAGCAATCCAAATATATTTTATATTTTGTATAACTGCGAGGGTATGAAACCTTCGGCAAGCCGAAGGTAGCCTTGCTTTCTTGTTTTTTTTTAATTTTGAACAATTTTTACACTTTTCAGTAATTTTATATGTCCACTTTTGCAAAAATCTAACGGCTTTTGACAAAAAAATTGTTTCAAAATTTAAAAATATGCGTTACACTTTTCAATTATTTTAAACGTCGACTTTGGCGAAAATCTAACGGCTGTTGACAAAAATAATATTTTGATAATTTTGACAAATTTTGCAAAAATGTAATGGTATTTGACTTCAAAATTTGTTTGAAAATTTTGAAAACTTTTTTTTGCATTTTTCAGTAATTATAAATGTCTACTTTTGCAAGAAATTAACGGCTTTTGATAAAATTTTTTTTTTTTTTTCAAAATTAAAAAATATGCGTTTCCCTTTAAATTATTTTAATAGTCGACTTTGGCAAAATCTAACGGCTGTTGACAAAAATAAAATTTTGAAAAATGCGTTTCAATTTTAAATAATTTAAAACGTCGATTTTTGCCAAAAATGTAACGGTATTTGATAAAAAAATTTTATGAAAATTTTGAAAATTTTATTACACTTTTCAATTATTTTAATAGTCGACTATCGCAAAATCTAACGGCTGTTGACAAAAGTAAAATTTTGAAAAATGCGTTACACTTTTAAACTATTTAAAACGTCGATTTTTGTAAAAATGTAACGGTATTTGACAAAATTTTTTTTTTTAAATTTTGAACAATTTGTACACTTTTCAGTAATATTATATGTCCACTTTTGCAAAAATCTAACGGCTTTTGACAAAAAAAAAATGTTTCAAAATTTAAAAATATGCGTTACACTTTTCAATTATTTTAAACGTCGACTTTGGCGAAAATCTAACGGCTGTTGACAAAAATAATATTTTGATAATTTTGACAAATTTTGCAAAAATGTAATGGTATTTGACTTCAAAATTTGTTTGAAAATTTTGAAAACTTTTTTTTGCATTTTTCAGTAATTATAAATGTCTACTTTTGCAAGAAATTAACGGCTTTTGATAAAATTTTTTTTTTTTTTCAAAATTAAAAAATATGCGTTTCCCTTTAAATTATTTTAATAGTCGACTTTGGCAAAATCTAACGGCTGTTGACAAAAATAAAATTTTGAAAAATGCGTTTCAATTTTAAATAATTTAAATCGTCGATTTTTGCCAAAAAATGTAACGGTATTTGATAAAAAAAAATTTTATGAAAATTTTGAAAATTTTATTACACTTTTCAATTATTTTAATAGTCGACTATCGCAAAATCTAACGGCTGTTGACAAAAGTAAAATTTTGAAAAATGCGTTACACTTTTAAACTATTTAAAACGTCGATTTTTGTAAAAATGTAACGGTATTTGACAAAATTTTTTTTTTAAATTTTGAACAATTTGTACACTTTTCAGTAATATTATATGTCCACTTTTGCAAAAATCTAACGGCTTTTGACAAAAAAAAAAAATGTTTCAAAATTTAAAAATATGCGTTACACTTTTCAATTATTTTAAACGTCGACTTTGGCGAAATTCTAACGGCTGTTGACAAAAATAATATTTTGATAATTTTGACAAATTTTGCAAAAATATAATGGTATTTGACTTAAAAATTTGTTTGAAAATTTTGAAAACTTTTTTTTTGCATTTTTCAGTAATTATAAACGTCCAATTTTGCAAGAAATTAACGGCTTTTGATAAAAAAAATTTTTTCAAAATTGAAAAATATGCGTTTCACTTTTAAATTATTTTAATAGTCGGCTTTGGCGAAAATCTAACGGCTGTTGACAAAAATAAAATTTTGATAATTTTGAAAAATGCGTTACACTTTTAAATAATTTAAAACGTCGATTTTTGCAAAAATGTAACGGTATTTGACAAAAATTTTGTTTTTTAAATTTTGAACAATTTTTTACACTTTTCAGTAATATTATATGTCCACTTTTCCAAAAATCTAACGGCTTTTGACAAAAAAAAATGTTTCAAAATTTAAAAATATGCGTTACACTTTTCAATTATTTTAAACGTCGACTTTGGCGAAAATCTAACGGCTGTTGACAAAAATAATATTTTGATAATTTTGACAAATTTTGCATAAATGTTATAACTTAAAAATTTGTTTGAAAATTTTGAAAACTTTTTTTGCATTTTTCAGTAATTATAAATGTCCACTTTTGCAAAAATCTAACGGCTTTTGACAAAAAAAACAAGATTGCAAGGCTACCTTCGGCTTGCCGAAGGTTTCATACCCTTGCAGTTATACAAAATATAAAATATATTTGGATTGCTGCTTGTTTCTGTGGTATTTATTGAACAATTATAACAGTACAGGAAGTCAAGTTTTTACTTGATTAAGGCTATGAATCAAACACCTGCTTCGAAAAAAAATAATTCTACCTTTTTAATGCTTTTGTATATACCTGGATTTCTTATATACTTAACACAAAATGTTATGAGGAAATGTCTTTGTGTTGTAAAGGATCTGTTGGTCATAAAATATAAATAAATTTGGAAAGTTCTCATTCAAAAATGCGTTTGAATAACATGATTTTTTGTTTAACAGCTATATGTAATAGTACTAAGATTTCCATAAAATTGCAACATGAACCTTCATTAGGCCGATCGTTGATCGTTATAAGTTATAAAAGTTCGATTTCGAACTTTATTAGCCTGATAGCTATATCTTGAAATATAACGAAAATCGGCCGATAGGCTCCATGACAGCTATACGATATATCAGTCCGATCTGGCCCGTTCCGACTTATTTAAAGAGGGCAGAAATAAGAAGCTTGTGAGCAAAGTTTCATGAAGATAGCTCAATAACTGGGGGATTAATTTGCGTTGCAACAGACAGACGGACTGACTGATTGTTCCTATAACAACTATAGAATATAAACGTCTGAGATATTTAAATGGAAAAACTAAGGGCGGGTCACGGTATAACATTAAAACGTATTGATAATGTGCGGTATTTCCAAAAACAAAACAGGTTTGCATACGAAAACCCTGATTTCAGCCGATTGTTCCTATGGCAGCTATATGTTATAGTGGTCCGATTTTGATATCATTTTGACAGCACATTAAGAACGTAATAAGAATAGGATTTGCCAAATCTTGTTGCAATATCTTGAAAAACAACAAAAATCGGCCGATAGCTTCTATGACAGCTATACGATATATCGGTCCGATCTGGCTCGTTCCGACTTATTTACAGCCTACAGCAATAAGAAGCTTGTATGTCAAGTTTCATGAAGATAGCTCAAAAACTGAGAGACTAGTTTGCGTTGCAACAGACGGACGGACAAACAGACGGACATCCATTTTTCCACTCCTCTGGTGATGCTGATTCAGAATATATATACTTTATAGGGTCGGAGATGTCTCCTAAGGTGCGTTGCAAACTTCTGGCTAAAATTAATATACCCTCTGCAAGGGTATAATAATTCTACCTTTTTAATGCTTTTGTACAAATTATATATTTTCCAGTAGGTCCAGTGTTGTGTTACTTCCAGTAGGTCCAGAGATCTCCCTTCTTTAGCTGAGGTTCGTCTTAGACACTGTTTATGGAGATTATGTTGGAGGGCTTGACTTCGCCCCCTTAGTTATAATCACTAGCCTTGTGGCGATAGCGATTTGATTGTAAGTAAGAACAATTGTGTTTAACGGCAGTGAGCCGGAGCAAGCTGTGGTTTATTTCGTCACAAGATTTGAACTGAGTAGAAGACAATATTGAAACTAAGTTTACCCTCGAGCAATGCATCGCGCCACCACAAGTCGGCAAGCCGACTCAGCATTTCTTGCAGCGTGAAGCAACACTCCCGATAGGAAGTGTCAGCTTTCCGCTGCCAGGCGTTCTTCGCGTGGAGCGCTGAACCCAATTCTGGCGCGTCAGCATTGTTTATACAAAGCTACTTAGTTGCTACGAAGCAATACATTGTTAGTTGTTAACTACTCCCCCCTCAAGTTTATGACCGTCCTCGGTCATGTTGAAAGTGTCGATGGTGCGCTGTATCTCCCTGGGGGCTCGTCTTCTTTTTAATGCCAGATAAAGGACGAGAGAGCCAATCAAGCCGAAGTTTAGGACCACACCAGCCACGAACCAGAGTCTGGGTGAGCCTTCAGATTCCACATTATTCATAAGGTTTTGGATGGAATGTAGGTTTTCGTTACTCATCCTGTGTAACAGGGGGATGCTGAGCACAGGGTCGTGGCCGACGATGCTAAGTAGTGGTCAACGCACAATGCCTGGCTGCTTGCTTAGTGTTTTCCGTAGATTTACGAATTCGGAGCCGTTGATGGTTGCCGTCCGCTCGAAGGTTACCAGGTAGGTTCCCTCTATCAGTGTTTCGGGGCTGCCATTAGTGCTAACGTGAGCTACGGCCTGATACGGTTGATAATCACAACGCCGTCATCTACGTGGCTGGGTTGAGTGTGGCATTGAGCGGCGTTTCCAGCATGGAGTGAGCGCACGCAAGTTTCGCGCCGAGACCGCTCGCAGAACGTGAAGTGTGTGGTATCTGTGCATCCGGTGACAGCAAAGGTGTCAAGTTCGCATTCGGCCAGTGTGTCTTCGTCGAGGCGCAAGATGGTGTGTTGGTGAGATACAGGGTAGACGGCGACTTTCTTGCAACTGAACTTGACTCTAGGATAGGCAATTAAAATATGAATGCTATTCTCGGACTGGAGGACCCTGATCTTAGATGCTTCTATTAAGCTGACAATTGGGGTATCCTGTTCTACAAGAGACTTCAAGTCGGCATGATCAAGAATTGTGGGATTTATAATGTTTGATTTGGCCAAAGTAATAGTGAGAATTAAATTTTGAATTTCTGTAGACAGCATCCTATTTCTTGCCAGAAGTGCTTCATATAAGTGTGGAGTGTCAACCAAGTCGCCTTTACGGGCATTGATCACCTTATTGATGGTGTCAGTTAACTTATTTATCTGTTTCTGGGTTTCGGAGTTTATTTTTTTTTTTTTTTTTTTTTGGACGTTGATACAATGAATGTATAATCAAGTGGTCTTTGGAAAACCAAGCCGATGCTTGTTACGCGCGGATCCCAGACACAGCGAATGTCCACCTCCCGCCCAACCGACCGAGGGGCACAGTCGTCTGACGTACGACTCGAAACGCGAAACGCGAAATAGAGAACGCGGGCATGCAAAGATACCGAGATAGAAAAGATTTTCGAGGAAAGATTACTTAATTTCTAGATAGGTAGGACAAGATTTCAAATTTTAGGCATGCAACAGAGGAAGCGTTAGAAGAAAGAAAGTAAAGATTATTATAGTCAGAACATAATACCCTAAACGGATCGTGGAGGGCATAGTTCGACCTACAATTAGGAAGAGTTAGTGGTAAGTAATTGCGTGTTAGTCTACAAGGGACAGAAAAGTGTAGCTGGCTAACCAGGTCAACACTGTCAATGTCACCTTGGATGAGGTTATTAATAAATACTACACCCAGCTCTACGATTAGATAGGGAAGGTAAGTTAAGTAGTAGAAGTCTACAAATTTTTTAATTTTTTTTTTTGGAACCATACGCATGATCCATATTCCAGAATTGGACGAACAAGTGAGGTGTTACATAAGGATCGTCAAACTCCTTAGACCATCTCTTAATAAAGCCAAGCACACCCATGGCTTTATTGACCATATGGGAAATATGTTCGGAAAACTTTAGTTTTCGGTCCAAACGGACCCCAAGATCATCAACTAGAGTAATTCTTTCTAAGACCCAACCACAAAGAGTACTTTGGACTGGCTCGATAGAATGTCATCAGCTTGCATTTGGAGCTGTTCAGGTTTAAGAAATTTGCACAACACCAGGAATAAAAACTATCTAGGTCGGCTTGTAAGTGCGAGTGGCAGTAGTCATATTTAAATTGATAACAAAGCTTTACATCATCCGCATACATGAGAGTACGGGAGTTATGTATGACCAAAGGTAGGTCATTGATAAAAAGCGTAAAAAGGAGGGGGCCTAGATGGCTACCCTGAGGAACGCCAGATGTGGCATGAAGAAGGTGTGAAAGTACATTTTTAAAGAGAACTCTTTGGGTTCTGCCATTCAGATAACTCACAATCCAATTAAGAAGTTTTGGTGTGAAGCCTAAGAGGCTGAGTTTATGTGCAAGAAGGGAATGATTTACTGAGTCAAAAGCCTTACTGAAATCAGTGTATATAACATCAGTTTGAAGATTTTCCTGAAAACCTTTTATAACAAAGGATGTCAGCTCCAGTAAGTTTGTCGTAGTTGAGCGACGTTTTATAAATCCGTGCTGAGAAGGCGATATGACGGATCTACAGAAATGTTGCAAGTGAGGAGTTAATACATTCTCGAAGAATTTAGGTATAGCCGACAATTTAGAGATACCTCTATAATTGCTTGCTTCAGACTTACTGCCCTTCTTAAACAAGGGAATGATAAAAGATTCCTTCCAAATGGAAGGAAAGGATGAAGTATCTAAGGACAGCGAAAATAGTTTGAGCAATGGCTTACTTAGGGAGTTGGCACAGAACCGAAGTACACAAGCGGGAACACCGTCGGGACCTGGCGAAAAAACTGGTTTAACCAAGTGAAGATCCTTAACAAGTGAATTTTCGTTTAGAATAGGGGTGAAGATACCATTTGAGCAAGGAATATTGTATGGATAAACATGAATCTTTTGTGTAGTAGGCGAATACGTGGTTTGAAAAAACCTAGCAAACATATCGGCCATGGCTTGGTCGGTATCTGCAGTGGTATTTTCAAACGACAACTTTGAGGGAAAGACAGAAGATTTACGCTTCATATTAACAAAACTATAAAACTGTTTAGGGTTCTCAAGGAACTGAGACCTACAACGAGCTAGATAGTTTTTATAACATTTCGCGTTAAGGACCGAGAAATTTAATCGTGCAGTTAAAAAACGGGAAAAAGCTAAACTGCAATTGTTAATTTTATATTTTTTAAATATGCTGGATTTTAAATTTTTAAGGCGAGACAGCTCTTTTGTAAACCATGGTGGCTTACTCGAGCATGCCTGATAGAAACGCGGAACACAAATATCAAAGAAAGAGTCAATGGTCTTATAAAATATGCTTACCGCCACTGAAATATCAGTAGTCAGAGTAAAGCTCTGACCAGTCGCAGTTGGAAAGTAAAAAGTTCAATAATACAAAGTCTGCTTTTCTAAAGCAGCGTATACGTTTACACAGTTTTTCATATTTAACAAAACATTTGCCCAGATCAAAAGTAGCTTCAAAAGTGGGATGATAAGAATCTTCTGGTAAAGAAAGTGGTTGTGTCCTTTTCATAGACACCCTAGAAGGATCAGATACGAAGCATAAATCCAAGGATCTGTTTCTAAAGTTTTTGATATGATTGACCTGCGACAATGACATATCAAACAGACCGTCAAATATGTCATGCTGCCGAGAAGGCAATAAATAAGTCTCAACACTTGGTGTCCAGACACAGTCAGGAATATTAAAGTCACCAAGGACTATAAAATGATCCCTGTCTGATAACAGGTTGAAGACAGTCTTTATTGCAGACAAGTGTTGCAAATAGACTGACAATTCCGATGACGGCGGAATATATGAACAGGTTATAAAACAGAAAAATCCGGGAAAGTTTAATTTTACACAAATAAATTCAATGCAATGTTGAACTTCCGGTTGAAAAAGTTCCGATGATATGGCGGAATTTACTGCAATCAGAACTCCCCCACCACGTCGGCCAGGTCGATCAAGCCTGTATGTTGTATACTTACTTGGTAAAACTTCGGTGCTTAAAATATCCGGTTTTAACCAAGTTAGTAATTACGTGTTAGTAATTACGTGTTGGTCTGCAAGGGACAGAAAAGTGTAACTGGCTAACCAGGTTAACATTGTCAATGTCACCTTGGATGAGGTTATTAATAAATACTACACCCATCTACGATTAGATAGAGAAGGTAAGTTAAGTAGTAGAAGTCTACTGCCATAGGAAGGAAGTCTTAAATTTACGTCCCAGTTAAGGCCTCGTAAGGCGAAAATTAAAAAAAAAATTTTAACAGATTCAATGCGGTTTTTGTGAGTAGTGTACTGGGGACACTATACGCATGATCCATATTCCAGAATTGGAAGAACAAGTAAGGTGTAGAGGGTCTTTGTTACATAAGGATCGTCAAACTCCTTAGACCATCTCTTAATAAAGCCAAGCACACCCATGGCTTTATTGACCATATGGGAAATATGTTCGGAAAACTTTAGTTTTCGGTCCAAACGGACCCCAAGATCATCAACTAGAGTAATTCTTTCTAAGACACAACCACAAAGAGTGTAGGGAACGTACTTTGCACTGGCTCGATAGAATGTCATCAGCTTGCATTTGGAGCTGTTCAGGTTTAAGAAATTTGCACAACACCAGGAATGAAAACTATCTAGGTCGGCTTGTAAGTGCGAGTGGCAGTAGTCATATTTAAATTGATAACAAAGCTTTCCATCATCCGCATACATGAGAGTACGGGAGTTATGTATGACCAAAGGTAGGTCATTGATGAAAAGCGTAAAAAGGAGGGGGCCTAGATGGCTACCCTGGAACGCCAGATGTGGCATGAAGAAGGTGTGAAAGTACATTTTTAAAGAGAACTCTTTGGGTTCTGCCATTCAGATAACTCACAATCCAATTAAGAAGTTTTGGTGTGAAGCCTAAGAGGCTGAGTTTATGTGCAAGAAGGGAATGATTTACTGAGTCAAAAGCCATACTGAAATCAGTGTATATAACATCAGTTTGAAGATTTTCCTGAAAACCTTTTATAACAAAGGATGTCAGCTCCAGTAAGTTTGTCGTAGTTGATCGACGTTTTATAAATCCGTGCTGAGAAGGCGATATGACGGATCTACAGAAATGTTGCAAGTGAGGAGTTAATACATTCTCGAAGAATTTAGGTATAGCCGACAATTTAGAGATACCTCTATAATTGCTTGCTTCAGACTTACTGCCCTTCTTAAACAAGGGAATGATAAAAGATTCCTTCCAAATGGAAGGAAAGGATGAAGTATCTAAGGACAGCGAAAATAGTTTGAGCAACTTAGGGAGTTGGCACAGAACCGAAGTACACAAGCGGGAACACCGTCGGGACCTGGCGAAAAAACTGGTTTAACCAAGTGAAGATCCTTAACAAGTGAATTTTCGTTTAGAATAGGGGTGAAGATACCATTTGAGCAAGGAATATTGTATGGATAAACATGAATCTTTTGTGTAGTAGGCGAATACGTGGTTTGAAAAAACCTAGCAAACATATCGGCCATGGCTTGGACGGTATCTGCAGTGGTATTTTCAAACGACAACTTTGAGGGAAAGACAGAAGATTTACGCTTCATATTAACAAAACTATAAAACTGTTTAGGGTTCTCAAGGAACTGAGACCTACAACGAGCTAGATAGTTTTTATAACATTTCGCGTTAAGGACCGAGAAATTTAATCGTGCAGTTAAAAAACGGGAAAAAGCTAAACTGCAATTGTTAATTTTATATTTTTTAAATAAGCTGGATTTTAAATTTTTAAGGCGAGACAGCTCTTTTGTAAACCATGGTGGCTTACTCGAGCATGCCTGATAGAAACGCGGAACACAAATATCAAAGAAAGAGTCAATGGTCTTATAAAATATGCTTACCGCCACTGAAATATCAGTAGTCGAGTAAAGCTCTGACCAGTCGCAGTTGGAAAGTAAAAAGTTCAATAATACAAAGTCTGCTTTTCTAAAGCAGCGTATACGTTTACACAGTTTTTCATATTTAACAAAACATTTGCCCAGATCAAAAGTAGCTTCAAAAGTGGGATGATAAGAATCTTCTGGTAAAGAAAGTGGTTGAGTCCTTTTTAGAGACACCCTAGAAGGATCAGATACGAAGCATAAATCCAAGGATCTGTTTCTAAAGTTTTTGATATGATTGACCTGCGACAATGACATATCAAACAGACCGTCAAATAGGTCATGCTGCCGAGAAGGCAATAAATAAGTCTCACCAACACTTGGTGTCCAGTCACATTCAGGAACATTAAAGTCACCAAGGACTATAAAATGATCCCTGTCTGATAACAGGTTGAAGACAGTCTTTATTGCAGACAAGTGTTGCAAATAGACTGACAATTCCGATGACGGCGGAATATATGAACAGGTTATAAAACAGAAAAAACCGGGAAAGTGTAATTTTACACAAATAAATTCAATGCAATGTTGAACTTCCGGTTGAAAAAGTTCCGATGATATGGCGGAATTTACTGCAATCAGAACTCCCCCACCACGTCGGCCAGGTCGATCAAGCCTGTATGTTGTATACTTACTTGGTAAAACTTCGGTGCTTAAAATATCCGGTTTTAACCAAGTTTCAGTAAACACTAAAACGTGGGAGGTAAAAGAAAGGCTGTTTAGGAATAGATTAGATAGTTTGCTACATAATCCTCTAACATTTTGGTATGTAAGAAGAAAAGTAGCACTTAGTTTTTTGCATTTTGTTTTTGGGTGGACGTTTCTGGGATTGGCAGTGAAAGAACAATCGGTTTCCGATTCTTTTTCTTCTTCGCCTCAAACTCTTTAACCATTACATGTTCTGGCCAAAATGTTGGAGAACATATAATGGCTAGCAGTTCAGCCGGGACACTAATTTTAAAGGACGATATGTCCCTCTCATATGAGAATTTAAATTTTTCCACTTTAACATCTTGAGATGTAAGATCAGGGGCAAGCCGGGAAACGAAAATTTGTTTCCTTAGTGGAACTCCTAACACCTTTTTAGGCTCCACGGGTATTACACCTATGGGATAGTTCATAACCGGTACTCCGGAACTAGAACTTGCCTTAGGTATATCTATAATCTGTGGTACAGGCAAAGAAACCACAGCGGACACATCGGAAATTTTGTGTGACACCATTTGCACACACTCGTTGATGACTTTTTCTGATACCGATGATCTCGTCACCATAGGAGTAGTGAACGACATCACCGGCTGAGTCACAGGAGTGCATGGCTGGTCAATGAGAGGGGGCGGAATGACAGCAGGCAAAGGCTTCGCTACGTGAGCGGATTTCTTGCGCTTGGGCGACTCATTTAATAGCTTTAAACTATTAAACGAGTTGTCCAACGCTGAGAACTGATCGGCAAGTTTACGGAAACTGCCAAACAATTCCCGAAATCCAGTCTTTGTCTGCCGCATGAACGACATCATATCGTTCTCCGCCTCCCGACACATGTCACAACAGTAGCGCAAACCAGTGCGCTTGGCCACGGCGTCAGCCGTAGAGGCCGTGTAGCCGGCACATTTTATGTGCACGACGTTGTCACAAAGCCAGCAAGAGATGCTTGGCTGAGCAACAGTCACCTGCTTTAGACAGGATTTCTTATAACAAATTACGCCTTCCATTTTACGGGGTCTCTACTGTAGCCAAGAAAAACTACCGCAAGAACAAAAGCAAAAATGAAAGAAGAGAGAAAAAATAAAATAAATGAGAGAGGATTGCGAGTCAAGAGCGCACGCAAAAGATAGTGAGAGTAGGCGAGTGAGCGCGAGAGAGTGTTAGGCACCCACACACTAAGAGATGTTACTGTTATAGCTGCAACGAGAATGCAACAACAACAGCCGAAACAGAAGAGCACAATAAAAACAATTGCACTCTGAAAAGCGAAGAACAAAAAGAAACAACGAAATGGCAGTGGAATAAAGTTTAGAATAAACTTGTGATTAGTAAATTACAAACCAGTGGGTGAAAACAGCAGGCATGCACTCGCGTTTGTGAACGGATATGTTCAAGTTACTTTTAAATTAAAAATCAAAAGCTAAACGCCGATTGTTAGCATTTATAAAATAAAAATCGGGGAGCAGAAAAAAACGCGTCCGTTCACTTGGAAGAGAAGTACAAGTTTATTACTTGGTAAAACTTCGGTGCTTAAAATATCCGGTTTTAACCAAGTTTCAGTAAACACTAAAACATGGGAGGTAAAAGAAAGGCTGTTTAGGAATAGATTAGATAGTTTGCTACATAATCCTCTAACATTTTGGTATGTAAGAAGAAAAGTAGCACTTAGTTTTTGCATTTTGTTTTTGGGTGGACGTTTCTGGGGGGATTGGCATGTGAAAGAACAATCGGTTTCCGATTCTTTTTCTTCTTCGCCTCAAACTCTTTAACCATTACATGTTCTGGCCAAAATGTTGGAGAACATATAACGGCTAGCAGTTCAGCCGGGACACTAATTTTAAAGGACGATATGTCCCTCTCATATGAGAATTTAAATTTTTCCACTTTAAACTCGACAGCTTGTATTTTGGCTTGAATATAAGCCGCAACATCTTGAGATGTAAGATCAGGGGCAAGCCGGGAAACGAAAATTTGTTTCCTTAGTGGAACTCCTAACACCTTTTTAGGCTCCACGGGTATTACACCTATGGGATAGTTCATAACCGGTACTCCGGAACTAGAACTTGCCTTAGGTATATCTATAATCTGTGGTACAGGCAAAGAAACCACAGCGGACACATCGGAAATTTTGTGTGACACCATTTGCACACACTCGTTGATGACTTTTTCTGATACCGATGATCTCGTCACCATAGGAGTAGTGAACGACATCACCGGCTGAGTCACAGGAGTGCATGGCTGGTCAATGAGAGGGGGGCGGAATGACAGCAGGCAAAGGCTTCGCTACGTGAGCGGATTTCTTGCGCTAGGGCGACTCATTTAATAGCTTTAAACTATTAAACGAGTTGTCTAACGCTGAGAACTGATCGGCAAGTTTACGGAAACTGCCAAACAATTCCCGAAATCCAGTCTTTGTCTGCCGCATGAACGACATCATATCGTTCTCCGCCTCCCGACACATGTCGCAACAGTAGCGCAAACCAGTGCGCTTGGCCACGGCGTCAGCCGTAGAGGCCGTGTAGCCGGCACATTTTATGTGCACGACGTTGTCACAAAGCCAGCAAGAGATGCTTGGCTGAGCAACAGTCACCTTCTTTAGACAGGATTTCTTATAACAGATTACGCCTTCCATTTTACGGGGTCTCTACTGTAGCCAAGAAAAACTACCGCAAGAACAAAAGCAAAAATGAAAGAAGAGAGAAAAAAATAAAATAAATGAGAGAGGATTGCAAGTCAAGAGCGCACGCAAAAGATAGTGAGAGTAGGCGAGTGAGCGCGAGAGAGTGTTAGGCACACACACACTAAAAGATGTTACTGTTATAGCTGCAACGAGAATGCAACAACAACAGCCGAAACAGAAGAGCACAATAAAAACAATTGCACTCTGAAAAGCGAAGAGCAAAAAGAAACAACGAAATGGCAGTGGAATAAAGTTTAGAATAAAATTGTGATTAGTAAATTACAAACCAGTGGGTAAAAACAGCAGGCATGCACTCGCGTTTGTGAACGGATATGTTCAAGTTACTTTTAAAATTATAAATCAAAAGCTTAACGCCGATTGTTAGCAATTATAAAATAAAAAGCGGAGAGCAGAAAAAAAACGCGTCCGTTCACTTGTAAGAATGAAGACTCTTATATTCTATTGGTCTCTCACGAGTAACTGAGTGCACGGTTTTGTTATATTCTATCGTTGCCCTCAAGATTAGTTCTACTGTGTCATTCGTTTTTTTGTCCAACTTCAGGCACCTGGCGATTTCTGCCAATGTGCTGTGGAACCGTTCAACTTGGCCATTGGACGAGCTGTGGAGTGGGGGCGCATTTACTATGTCAATGCCGAAGCTGTTCTTGAGCATTGAGGTGACAGTTTCTGAGTTAAATGCGGGCTCATTGTCACAATAGACCGTTTTGATATTGGGGAACAGGTTAATGATCTGCAACAGGGGTGCTGTGATGTCCACTATTGTTCTAGACACCACTGGTTGCACTATTGCATATTTAGAAAATTTGTCAATACACGTCAGGAATAGCTTCCTGTCGGTTGAGAATATGTCAATATGCACCATCTCACCTGTATAGCTGGGTATGGGCGTTTCCCCAAGCTCTTGCTTTTTCGGGTGCCTGTCATACTTTGCTTGGGTGCAGACCCTACAATTAGCTACTACTTCTTTAGCTAAACTGCCCATTTCAGGAAAGTAATAATCCCGAAGGACTTGTTTAATGTTTTCCTGTGCGGCTCTGTGAGCACGGTTGTGCTCAGCAGTGACGATTTCGATCTGTTCGTTTTTGTCGGTTATGTCTAACACGACATTCTTACAGTGACGAAATTGGGTGGCTGGAAAGTGGGAAATGAGGTCGTGTTGGAAGTTTGCCAGAGTGGGCAGGTCGCAGTGAATAGCGTTCACGACGTCAGGGTTTACCACCTCCTTAAGTGTTTTTAATAGCCAACTTTTATCAGTAAAGCTGATCAAGTGACGAGATTTGCTTCGAAAGAGCACCAGGTTCCGTTTGAGCGGAAAACGTGCTGCCTCCAGAATGATCTGGTTCCTGAAGCAATTTAACGGTTTGTCCGTTGTCTCGACCGTGTAGGTCAGGGAGAGCTCACTGTGAATGGTCGCAGCGTCCGATTGGGGTTCGTTTTGTAAGGCATTCAGATTCTGCCTAGAGAGGGCGTCTGCCACGAAATTTTCTTTGCCAGGTTTGTAGAAAACCTTGGCATTATGCTGGTCTATGTACGATTTCCACCTCTTTATTGTGGCATTCGTGTTCCTGTCGGCAACAGCGAACGTGAGGGGTTGATGGTCGGTAAAAATATTAATTTCCCTAGAGCCATACAGGAAGTTCTGCAACTTACCTAGAGCCCAAACAATCGCCAGCAATTCCCTTTCGTTTGTGGCGTAGTTCTGCTCGGGCTGTTTAAGGGTACGCGATATCATGGTGATTGGCCTGCCCTCCTGGGATAGGACTGCACCGATACCACCTGCCGAAGCATCTGTAGTAAGGTCAAAAAGGCTTTTTTAAAGTCGGGGGTATTTGAGTATGACATCCTCGGATGCTAGTATGTTTCGCAGCCTTTGGAACGCGTTGCGTTGAGTTTCATTAAACTCAACAGGAATTTTTTTAGACATGTGTTTGCTCACCGAGCCATTTTCCCCTTTTAGGATATCAGTGATCGGGCGGGCTATGGCAGCAAAGTCTTTGATGAAGACTCTGTAGTAGCTGGCTAAACCAAGGAAGGACCTAACCTTGTAAACGCTATCTGGTTCAGGGTACTCCTGAATGGCCTTCACCTTCTCTGGATCGGATTTAGTTCCGTCCTTACTGACAATAAAGCCGAGGTATTCTACACTCTCTTTAAAGAATCTAGTTTTCTCCTGGCTTACTCTCATGTTGGCATCGATTAGGCATTTTAACACCGTATCGATGTGGCGGACATGGTCGGCCTCATTTTCTGAGAAAATTATTACGTCATCTACATAGACGTAACATATTTTCCCAATTTGCTCTCTTAGCACATCGTCTAAGGCTCTTTGAAAAATGCTGCTTGCATTCCTCAAGCCGAACGGTAAACGGCAAAACTCGTATTTACCGCCGTTTACCGAGAACGACGTCTTCTCACGGTCATGTTCCGCGAGGTAAATTTGGTGATACCCTGATTTAAGATCAAGGGTAGTGAAGAATTTTGCCTTTCCCAGATTCGCTAGAATCATGGGAATGCTAGGCATAGGGTAACGGTCCGAGATAGTGCGCTCATTGAGCTTCCTGAAGTCTATTACCAGCCTCTTGTTCGGGTTACCGAACGCGTCAGTGCCCTTTTTGTCAACAACCCACGTCGGGCTGTTATATGGGGACCTTGATGGCCTGATAATGCCATCCTTTAGCAATTGTTTGACTTCGTTATTCACGAAGTCAGAAACACCCATGAGGTTTGGGTAGGCTCTCGAGTACACCGGTTCGTTGTCTACTGTCCGAATTGTGGCGGTGACAGCGGTGTTGAAAGGGAGAGCTTCGTGTGAAGTAGAGAAGGCCTTTTTCCTTCTCAGAATTGTGTCCTTGAACTCCTTTTTAATGGAGGCAGGCACCACAATGTCATTCACATCCGTGAAGTTCACACTAGGGCAGCTGAAAAAATGAAGTTTTTCACAAATGCCCTGGTACTCTAAAGACTCCTCAGCTAGGTTCAACTTGACTCCGGCCTATGTTAACAGGTCTAAGCCTATAATAGCGTCGAACGAGTTAATGGAATTCAATAGGAAGAATGGAGAGTTGTGCTTGAAGACCTTCAAAAAGCACTTTTGTTTGATTTCGGTGGAGCCATGTATAGAGCTCACCGAGAACGGACTGGCGACCGGCCTTACATTTTTTAGCTCCTTTACGGGCTTAATGTAATTTTTTGCCGCACCGGTGTCAATTAACATCTTTAAAGTCCTCCCAGCCAACCGTCGTTCAATGAACTGCAACCGGGAGCGCCCTCTAAAAATTCAATGAGTCATAGCTTGGAGCGTACTCATTGTCACTATCAATTTCGTCAACGGCAGCCTTTGCTGCCTTCTCATACTCCTGCTTGGGGTCTTTTGTCTTCGAGTCATTGGTTTTGGGGGTCTCTTGGACAACGTTGTTCAAGCGTTGACGTCTCGGCCCTGTGGAACGGTCCGAAGAATTTCTCCTCTTAGAGGCATTGGACTCATTGGGTTTATTCGTATTATACTCAGTGCGCTGCCTGAACTTGGAGGACGAGTCGACCTCCATAGGTTGAGGTGCCTGCGCCTGGTTGTCATTGTTGGTCTGACCATTCCCATTACCCTTTTGTCGCCTGACAAAGTGTGGGTTTCTGTCCTGGCCCTGTTCCTCTTTGTTGTCTTTTCCCTGTCTATTCTGGAAGCGGCCTTTGCCGTTTCCAGACGTCTGCGCACGTTCCTCTACGGCCTTGGCGTAGGAAGTGGCGAACATGCTCCTTTCAATGCTTGCTTCTGCTTCTCTGGCCAGAGCCAGGGCAGATGGCAAGTCTTTAGGTTGAGCCGGGAAAACCACAGCTCTGAGGGACTTTTTGAGGCCCGAGATGAAAGCATGGAGGGCATCGGCCCTAACCTCAACGTTGAGCAAGTCAGCGCCCTCTTGTTCGTGTGACATCACAATCTTATTGGTGACGAGCGTTAGCTTCTTCTCGACTTCGTCATAGTACTGCATCAATGGCAGGTCCCCTTGCCTGACCATCTCCAGTCCCTGCCTCAGTAGGCGTAGGGATGTCTTATCTGAATACGTGCAGTCTAACCTGGCCAAAATGGCATCGAAATTCAGTACAGTGTTGTGAGACACGAGCAAGGCTCCAGCTGCGCCTCTGATTTTGTTTCGTAAGATAGCTACAGCTTGGTAATGCGCACTACTGCCATTATAAGGCTTGAATAGGTCATAAGCGTATATGGCCGACTGTCTCCAGGCCCCATACTCGTCTTGGGTGCCAGAGAACTCTGGCACGGACTTGATTATGTCTAATGGTAAGTCACACCTAACCTCAGGATTCACAGTAACCTTCTCGTACGTGATGATTTGCGGTGCTTCCACCTGCAAACTCTGTACCCGCGCAGCTAAGGTGTTTATTTGTGATTGAAACTGGGTCTGTTGCTGTGCCAATGCCTGTCTGACGGCATTGTCGACAAGTGCTTGGATCTGAGCTGGATCCATGGTGTTGTTTATAGGGGGGCTAGCTAACGGCTGATCTACTATCGGGCTTGCTTGTTCCTCCCCCCAACTGTCCTCACTATCGTATTCAACCTTTATGTTTCTATAAGTACCTGCCCAACTCATCGGTTGGTTGACACAACACAAATATGTATTTTCGCCGAGCACAAATGATCGGCTTATTATGTATGACAGGAAAAGGTATGCAATATAATAATCTTTTATTGGGTATGCAACGAAAATTTGTTTCGACAAAGTATGCAATATTTTTTATTAAAAGGGGGTATGCAATGTATTTTATTAAAAGCGGGTATGCAATGAAAAATTATTTGGTTTCTCTAAAAAGTATGCAGCACTTATTTTCTGATAAGGTATGCAACAAATTTTTACTCTGCCGAAAATATGCAAAGTTTTTGCGATTAAATTCAACGCACACTTATTACGTGGCCAGATACACAACTTTTTTTCACTAGAAAATTTCTTGATTGCGTCAAAGAAGTATCTTGAAAAACTTACATGCTTTTCTAACTTAACTACCCTGTTTGTCGCCTGACAAAGTGTGTTAAATTAGATTGGTGGGTTCAGATTGTTGGTTGGGCGCCAATTATATATTTTCCAGTAGGTCCAGTGTTGTGTTACTTCCAGTAGGTCCAGAGATCTCCCTTCTTTAGCTGAGGTTCGTCTTAGACACTGTTTATGGAGATTATGTTGGAGGGCTTGACTTCGCCCCCTTAGTTATTATCACTAGCCTTGTGGCGATAGCGATTTGATTGTAAGTAAGAACAATTGTGTTTAACGGCAGTGAGCCGGAGCAAGCTGTGGTTTATTTCGTCACAAGATTTGAACTGAGTAGAAGACAATATTGAAACTAAGTTTACCCTCGAGCAATGCATCGCGCCACCACAAGTCGGCAAGCCGACTTAGCATTTCTTGCAGCGTGAAGCAACACTCCCGATAGGAAGTGTCAGCTTTCCGCTGCCAGGCGTTCTTCGCGTGGAGCGCTGAACCCAATTCTGGCGCGTCAGCATTGTTTATACAAAGCTACTTAGTTGCTACGAAGCAATACATTGTTAGTTGTTAACTTACATACCTGGATTTCTTATATACTTAACACAAAATGTTATGAGGAAATGTCTTTGTGTTGTAAAGGGTCTGTTGGTCATTAAATATAAATCAATTTGGAAAGTTCTCATTAAAAAATGCGTTTGAATAACAGCTACAGGATTTTTTGTTTAACAGCTACATGTAATAGTACTCAGGTTTCCATACAATTGCAACATGAACCTTCATTAGGCCGATCGTTGATCGTTATAAGTTATAAAAGTTCGATTTCGAACTTTATTATTAGGGACACACTTAGATTTGGATGTGATAAGCCTGATAGCTATATCTTGAAATATAACGAAAATCGGCCGATAGGCTCCATGACAGCTATACGATATATCAGTCCGATCTGGCCCATTCCGACTTATTTAAAGAGGGCAGAAATAAGAAGCTTGTGAGCAAAATTTCATGAAGATAGCTCAATAACTGGGGGACTAATTTGCGTTACAACAGACAGACGGACTGACTGATTGTTCCTATAACAGCTATAGAATATAAAGATATTTAAATGGAAAAACTAAGGGCGGGTAACTGTATAACATTAAAAAGAATTGATAATGTGCGGTATTTCCAAAAACAAAACAGGTTTGCATACAAAAACACTGATTTCAGCCGATTGTTCCTATGGCAGCTATATGTTATAATAGTCCGATTTTGATATAATTTTGACAGCACGTTAAGAACGTAATAAGAATAGGATTTGCCAAATCTTGTTGCAATATCTTGAAAAACAACAAAAATCGGCCGATAGCTTCTATGACAGCTATACGATATATCGGTCCGATCTGGCTCGTTCCGACTTATTTACAGCCTACACCAATAAGAAGCTTGTATGTAAAAGTTTCATGAAGATAGCTCAAAAACTGAGAGACTAGTTTGCGTTGCAACAGACAGACGGACGGACGGACGGACGGACGGACGGACGGACGGACGGACGGACGGACGGACGGACAGACGGACGGACGGACAGACGGACACCCATTTTTCGACTCCTCTGGTGATGCTGATTCAGAATATATATACTTTATAGGGTCGGAGATGTCTCCTAAGGTGCGTTGCAAACTTCTGGCTAAAATTAATATACCCTCTGCAAGGGTATAAATATTTCAAAATTTAAAAATATGCGTTATACTTTTCAATTATTTTAATTGTCGACTTTGGCAAAATCTAACGGCTGTTGACATAATAAAATTTTGATAATTTTCAAAAATGCGTTACACTTTTAAATAACTTAAAATGCCGATGTTTGCAAAACTTTTCAATTATTTTAAACGTCGACTTTGGCGAAAATCTAACTGCTGTTTACAAAAATAAAATTTTGATAATTTTGAAACATTTTGCAAAAATGTAATGGTATTTGACTTAAAAATTTGTTTCAAAATTTTGAAAATTTTTTTTTACATTTTTCAGTAATTATAAATGTACTCTTTTGCTAAAAATTAACGGCTTTTGATAAAAAAAAAACAATTTTTTCAAAATTTAAAAATATGCGTTTCAAATTTAGATTATTTTTATAGTCGACTTTGGCAAAATCTAACGGCTGTTGACAAAAATTAAATTTTGAAAAATGCGTTACACTTTTAAACAATTTAAAAAGTTGATTTTTGCAAAAATGTAACGGTATTTAACAAAAATTGTGTTTTTTAAATTTTGAAAATTTTTTTACACTATTCAGTAATATTATATGTCCACTTTTGCAAAAATCTAACGGCTTTTGACAAAAAAAAATGTTTCAAAATTTAAAAATATGCGTTACACTTTTCAATTATTTTAATTGTCGACTTTGGCAAAATCTAACGGCTGTTGACATAATAAAATTTTGATAATTTTGAAAAATGGGTTACACTTTTAAATAAATTATAATGTCGATGTTTGCAAAAATGTAACGGTATTTGACAAAAATTTTGTTTTTTAAATTTTGAACAATTTTTTACCATTTTCAGTTATATTATATGTCCACTTTTGCAATAATCTAACGGCTTTTGACAAAAAAAAATGTTTCAAAATTTAAAAATATGCGTTACACTTTTCAATTATTTTAATTGTCGACTTTGGCAAAATCTAACGGCTGTTGACATAATAAAATTTTAATAATTTTGAAAAATACGTAATACTTCTGAACAATTTTAAACGTTGGTTTTTTGAGAAAATCTATCGGTTTTTGAATACAAAAATTGTTGAAAATTTCAAAATATGCGTTACACTTTTCAATTATTTTAAACGTCGACTTTGGCGAAAATCTAACGGCTGTTGACAAAAATAATATTTTGATAATTTTGACAAATTTTGCACAAAAGTAACGGTATTTGACTTAAAAATATGGTTGAAAATTTTGAAATTTTTTTTACATTTTTAGTAATTATAAATTTCTACTTTTGCAAAAAATTAACGGCTTTTGATAAAAAAAAAACAATTTTTTCAAAATTTAAAAATATGCGTTTTACTTTTCAATTATTTTAAACGTCGACTTTGGCGAAAATCTAACGGCTGTTGACAAAAATAATATTTGGATAATTTTGAAAAATTTTGCAAAAATGTAATGGTATTTGACTTAAAAATTCGTTTGAAAATTTTGAAATTTTTTTTACATTTTTCAGTAATTATAAATGTCTACTTGCAAAAAAATTAAAAATATGTGTTTCACTTTTCAATTATTTTAAACGTCTACTTTGGCGAAAATCTAACGGCTGTTGCCAAAAGTAAAATTTTGATAATTTTGAAAAATGGGTTACACTTTTAAATAAATTATAATGTTTGCAAAAATGTAACGGTATTTGACAAAAATTTTGTTTTTTCAATTTTGAACAATTTTTTACACTTTTCAGTTATATTATATGTCCACTTTTGCAATAATCTAACGGCTTTTGACAAAAAAAAAATGTTTCAAAATTTAAAAATATGCGTTACGCTTTTCAATTATTTTAATTGTCGACTTTGGTAAAATCTAACGGCTGTTGACATAATAAAATTTTGATAATTTTGAAAAATACGTAATACTTCTGAACAATTTCAATTGGTAAAATCTAACGGCTTTTGACAAAAATAAAATGTTTCAAAATTTAAAAATATGCGTTACACTTTTCAATTATTTTAATTGTCGACTTTGGGAAAATCTAACGGCTGTTGACATAATAAAATTTTGATAATTTTGAAAAATACGTAATACTTCTGAACAATTTCAATTGGTAAAATCTAACGGCTGTTGACAAAAAAAAAATTTTTGAAAAATGCGTTACACTTTTAAACAATTTAAAAAGTTGATTTTTGCAAAAATGTAACGGTATTTGACAAAAATTTTGTTTTTTAAATTTTGAAAAATTTTTTACACTTTTCAGTAATATTATATGTCCACTTTTGCAATAATCTAACGGCTTTTGACAAAAAAAAGGTTTCAAAATTTAAAAATATGCGTTACACTTTTCAATTATTTTAATTGTCGACTTTGGCAAAATCTAACGGCTGTTGACATAATAAAATTTTGATAATTTTGAAAAATGGGTTACACTTTTAAATAAATTATAATGTCGATGTTTGCAAAAATGTAACGGTATTTGACAAAAATTTCGTTTTTTAAATTTTGAACAAATTTTTACATTTTCAGTTATATTATATGTCCACTTTTGCAATAATCTAACGGCTTTTGACAAAACAAAATGTTTCAAAATTTAAAAATATGCGTTACACTTTTCAATTATTTTAATTGTCGAATTTGGCAAAATCTAACGGCTGTTGACATAATAAAATTTTGATAATTTTGAAAAATACGTAATACTTCTGAACAATTTTAAACGTTGGTTTTTTGAGAAAATCTATCGGTTTTTGAATACAAAAATTGTTGAAAATTTAAAAATATGCGTTACACTTTTCAATTATTTTAAACGTCGACTTTGGCGAAAGTCTAACGGCTGTTGACAAAAATAATATTTTGATAATTTTGACAAATTTTGCAAAAATGTAATGGTATTTGACTTAAAAATTCGTTTGAAAATTTTGACATTTTTTTTACATTTTTCAGTAATTATAAATGTCTACTTTTGCAAAAAATTAAAAATATGTGTTTCACTTTTCAATTATTTTAAACGTCTACTTTGGCGAAAATCTAACGGCTGTTGCCAAAAATAAAATTTTGATAATTTTGAAAAATGTGTTACACTTTTAAATAAATTATAATGTCGATGTTTGCAAAAATGTAATGGTATTTGACTTTAAAATTTGTTTGAAATTTTTTTTCACATTTTTCAGTAATTATAAATGTCAACTTTTGCAAAAAATTAACGGCTCTTGATAAAAAAAAATTTTTTCAAAATTTAAAAATATGCTTTACACTTTTCAATTATTTTAATCGTCGACTTTGGCAAAATCTAACGGCTGTTGCCTAAAATAAAATTTTGATAATTTTGAAAAATGGGTTACACTTTTAAATAAATTAAAATCTCGATGTTTGCAAAAATGTAACAGTATTTGACAAAAATTTTGTTTTTTAAATTTTGAACAATTTTTTACACTTTTCAGTAATATTATATGTTAACTTTTGCAAAAAATTAACGGCTCTTGATAAAAAAAATTTTTTTCAAAATTTAAAAATATGCTTTACACTTTTCAATTATTTTAATCGTCGACTTTGGCAAAATCTAACGGCTGTTGCCTAAAAGTAAAATTTTGATAATTTTGAAAAATGGGTTACACTTTTAAATAAATTAAAATCTCGATGTTTGCAAAAATGTAACAGTATTTGACAAAAATTTCGTTTTTTAAATTTTGAGCCATTTTTTACACTTTTCAGTAATATTATATGTCCACTTTTGCAAAAATCTAACGGCTTTTGACAAAAAAAAATGTTTCAAAATTTAAAAATATGCGTTACACTTTTCAATTATTTTAATTGTCGACTTTGGCAAAATCTAACGGCTGTTGACATAATAAAATTTTATAATTTTGAAATATACGTAATACTTCTGAACAATTTTAAACGTTGGTTTTTTGAGAAAATCTATCGGATTTTGAATACAAAAATTGTTGAAAATTTAAAAATATGCGTTACACTTTTCAATTATTTTAAACGTCGACTTTGGCAAAATCTAACGGCTGTTGACAAAAATAAAATTTTGAAAAATGCGTTACACTTTTAAATAATTTAAAACGTCGATTTTTGCAAAAATGTAACGGTATTTGACAAAAAAATGTTGTGAAAATTTTGAAAATTTTTTTACACTTTTCAATTATTATTATTATTATTTTTTTTTTTTTTTGGACGTTGATACAATGAATGTATAATCAAGTGGTCCTTGCAAACCCAAGCCGATGCTTGTTACGCGCGGATCCCAGACAGCGAATGTCCACCTCCCGCCCAACCGACCGAGGGGCACAGTCGTCTGACGTACGACTCGAAACGCGAAACGCGAAACGCGAAATAGAGAACGCGGGCATGCAAAGATACCGAGATAGAAAAGATTTTCGAGGAAAGATTACTTAATTTCTAGATAGGTAGGACAAGATTTCAAATTTTAGGCATGCAACAGAGGAAGCGTTAGAAGAAAGAAAGTAAAGATTATTATAGTCAGAACATAATACCCTAAACGGATCGTGAAGGGCATAGTTCGACCTACAATTAGGAAGAGTTAGTGGTAAGTAATTACGTGTTAATCTACAAGGGCCAGAAAAGTGTAGCTGGCTAGCCAGGTCAACACTGTCAATGTCACCTTGGATGAGGTTATTAATAAATACTACACCCAGCATGGTTCTACGATTAGCTAGAGAAGGTAAGTTAAGTAGTAGAAGTCTACTGCCATAGGAAGGAAGTCTTAAATTTACGTCCCAGTTAAGGCCTCGTAAGGCGAAAATTAAAAAATTTTTTTGTACAGATTCAATGCGGTTTTTGTGAGTAGTGTACTGGGGACACCATACGCATGATCCATATTCCAGAATTGGACGAACAAGTGAGGTGTAGAGGGTCTTTGTTACATAAGGATCGTCAAACTAAGTTAACAACTAACAATGTATTGCTTCGTAGCAACTAAGTAGCTTTGTATAAACAATGCTGACGCGCCAGAATTGGGTTCAGCGCTCCACGCGAAGAACGCCTGGCAGCGGAAAGCTGACACTTCCTATCGGGAGTGTTGCTTCACGCTGCAAGAAATGCTGAGTCGGCTTGCCGACTTGTGGTGGCGCGATGCATTGCTCGAGGGTAAACTTAGTTTCAATATTGTCTTCTACTCAGTTTAAATCTTGTGACGAAATAAACCACAGCTTGCTCCGGCTCACTGCCGTTAAACACAATTGTTCTTACTTACAATCAAATCGCTATCGCCACAAGGCTAGTGATAATAACTAAGGGGGCGAAGTCAAGCCCTCCAACATAATCTCCATAAACAGTGTCTAAGACGAACCTCAGCTAAAGAAGGGAGATATCTGGACCTACTGGAAGTAACACAACACTGGACCTATTGGAACATATATAATTGGCGCCCAACCAACAATCTGAACCCACCAATCTAATTTAACACACTTTGTCAGGCGACAAACAGGGTAGTTAAGTTAGAAAAGCATGTAAGTTTTACAAGATACTTCTTTGACGCAATCAAGAAATTTACTAGTGAAAAAAAAGTTGTGTATCTGGCCACGTAATAAGTGTGCGTTGAATTTAATCGCAAAAACTTTGCATATTTTCGGCAGAGTAAAAATTTGTTGCATACCTTATCAGAAAATAAGTGCTGCATACTTTTTAGATAAACCAAATAATTTTTCATTGCATACCCGCTTTTAATAAAATACATTGCATACCCTCTTTTAATAAAAAATATTGCATACTTTGACGAAACAAATTTTCGTTGCATACCCAATAAAAGATTATTATATTGCATACCTTTTCCTGTCATACATAATAAGCCGATCATTTGTGCTCGGCGAAAATACATATTTGTGTTGTGTCAACCAACCGATGAGTTGGGCAGGTACTTATAGAAACATAAAGGTTGAATACGATAGTGAGGACAGTTGGGGGGAGGAACAAGCAAGCCCGATAGTAGATCAGCCGTTAGCTAGCCCCCCTATAAACAACACCATGGATCCAGCTCAGATCGAAGCACTTGTCGACAATGCCGTCAGACAGGCATTGGCACAGCAACAGACCCAGTTTCAATCACAAATAAACACCTTAGCTGCGCGGGTACAGAGTTTGCAGGTGGAAGCACCGCAAATCATCACGTACGAGAAGGTTACTGTGAATCCTGAGGTTAGGTGTGACTTACCATTAGACATAATCAAGTCCGTGCCAGAGTTCTCTGGCACCCAAGACGAGTATGTGGCCTGGAGACAGTCGGCCATATACGCTTATGACCTATTCAAGCCTTATAATGGCAGTAGTGCGCATTACCAAGCTGTAGCTATCTTACGAAACAAAATCAGAGGCGCAGCTGGGGCCTTGCTCGTGTCTCACAACACTGTACTGAATTTCGATGCCATTTTGGCCAGGTTAGACTGCACGTATTCAGATAAGACATCCCTACGCCTACTGAGGCAGGGACTGGAGATGGTCAGGCAAGGGGACCTGCCATTGATGCAGTACTATGACGAAGTCGAGAAGAAGCTAACGCTCGTCACCAATAAGATTGTGATGTCACACGAACAAGAGGGCGCTGACTTGCTCAACGCGGAGGTTAGGGCCGATGCCCTCCATGCTTTCATCTCGGGCCTCAAAAAGTCCCTCAGAGCTGTGGTTTTCCCGGCTCAACCTAAAGACTTGCCATCTGCCCTGGCTCTGGCCAGAGAAGCAGAAGCAAGCATTGAAAGGAGCATGTTCGCCACTTCCTACGCCAAGGCCGTAGAGGAACGTGCGCAGACGTCTGGAAACGGCAAAGGCCGCTTCCAGAATAGACAGGGAAAAGACAACAAAGAGGAACAGGGCCAGGACAGAAACCCACACTTTGTCAGGCGACAAAAGGGTAATGGGAATGGTCAGACCAACAATGACAACCAGGCGCAGGCACCTCAACCTATGGAGGTCGACTCGTCCTCCAAGTTCAGGCAGCGCACTGAGTATAATACGAATAAACCCAATGAGTCCAATGCCTCTAAGAGGAGAAATTCTTCGGACCGTTCCACAGGGCCGAGACGTCAACGCTTGAACAACGTTGTCCAAGAGACCCCCAAAACCAATGACTCGAAGACAAAAGACCCCAAGCAGGAGTATGAGAAGGCAGCAAAGGCTGCCGTTGACGAAATTGATAGTGACAATGAGTACGCTCCAAGCGATGACTCATTGAATTTTTTAGGGGGCGCTCCCGGTTGCCGTTCATTGAACGACGGTTGGCTGGGAGGACTTTAAAGATGTTAATTGACACCGGCGCGGCAAAAAATTACATTAAGCCCGTAAAGGAGCTAAAAAATGTAAGGCCGGTCGCCAGTCCGTTCTCGGTGAGCTCTATACATGGCTCCACCGAAATCAAACAAAAGTGCTTTTTGAAGGTCTTCAAGCACAACTCTCCATTCTTCCTATTGAATTCCATTAACTCGTTCGACGCTATTATAGGCTTAGACCTGTTAACACAGGCCGGAGTCAAGTTGAACCTAGCTGAGGAGTCTTTAGAGTACCAGGGCATTTGTGAAAAACTTCATTTTTTCAGCTGCCCTAGTGTGAACTTCACGGATGTGAATGACATTGTGGTGCCTGCCTCCATTAAAAAGGAGTTCAAGGACACAATTCTGAGAAGGAAAAAGGCCTTCTCTACTTCACACGAAGCTCTCCCTTTCAACACCGCTGTCACCGCCACAATTCGGACAGTAGACAACGAACCGGTGTACTCGAGAGCCTACCCAAACCTCATGGGTGTTTCTGACTTCGTGAATAACGAAGTCAAACAATTGCTAAAGGATGGCATTATCAGGCCATCAAGGTCCCCATATAACAGCCCGACGTGGGTTGTTGACAAAAAGGGCACTGACGCGTTCGGTAACCCGAACAAGAGGTTGGTAATAGACTTCAGGAAGCTCAATGAGCGCACTATCCCGGACCGTTACCCTATGCCTAGCATTCCCATGATTCTAGCGAATCTGGGAAAGGCAAAATTCTTCACTACCCTTGATCTTAAATCAGGGTATCACCAAATTTACCTCGCGGAACATGACCGTGAGAAGACGTCGTTCTCGGTAAACGGCGGTAAATACGAGTTTTGCCGTTTACCGTTCGGCTTGAGGAATGCAAGCAGCATTTTTCAAAGAGCCTTAGACGATGTGCTAAGAGAGCAAATTGGGAAAATATGTTACGTCTATGTAGATGACGTAATAATTTTCTCAGAAAATGAGGCCGACCATGTCCGCCACATCGATACGGTGTTAAAATGCCTAATCGATGCCAACATGAGAGTAAGCCAGGAGAAAACTAGATTCTTTAAAGAGAGTGTAGAATACCTCGGCTTTATTGTCAGTAAGGACGGAACTAAATCCGATCCAGAGAAGGTGAAGGCCATTCAGGAGTACCCTGAACCAGATAGCGTTTACAAGGTTAGGTCCTTCCTTGGTTTAGCCAGCTACTACAGAGTCTTCATCAAAGACTTTGCTGCCATAGCCCGCCCGATCACTGATATCCTAAAAGGGGAAAATGGCTCGGTGAGCAAACACATGTCTAAAAAAATTCCTGTTGAGTTTAATGAAACTCAACGCAACGCGTTCCAAAGGCTGCGAAACATACTAGCATCCGAGGATGTCATACTCAAATACCCCGACTTTAAAAAGCCTTTTGACCTTACTACAGATGCTTCGGCAGGTGGTATCGGTGCAGTCCTATCCCAGGAGGGCAGGCCAATCACCATGATATCGCGTACCCTTAAACAGCCCGAGCAGAACTACGCCACAAACGAAAGGGAATTGCTGGCGATTGTTTGGGCTCTAGGTAAGTTGCAGAACTTCCTGTATGGCTCTAGGGAAATTAATATTTTTACCGACCATCAACCCCTCACGTTCGCTGTTGCCGACAGGAACACGAATGCCAAAATAAAGAGGTGGAAATCGTACATAGACCAGCATAATGCCAAGGTTTTCTACAAACCTGGCAAAGAAAATTTCGTGGCAGACGCCCTCTCTAGGCAGAATCTGAATGCCTTACAAAACGAACCCCAATCGGACGCTGCGACCATTCACAGTGAGCTCTCCCTGACCTACACGGTCGAGACAACGGACAAACCGTTAAATTGCTTCAGGAACCAGATCATTCTGGAGGCAGCACGTTTTCCGCTCAAACGGAACCTGGTGCTCTTTCGAAGCAAATCTCGTCACTTGATCAGCTTTACTGATAAAAGTTGGCTATTAAAAACACTTAAGGAGGTGGTAAACCCTGACGTCGTGAACGCTATTCACTGCGACCTGCCCACTCTGGCAAACTTCCAACACGACCTCATTTCCCACTTTCCAGCCACCCAATTTCGTCACTGTAAGAATGTCGTGTTAGACATAACCGACAAAAACGAACAGATCGAAATCGTCACTGCTGAGCACAACCGTGCTCACAGAGCCGCACAGGAAAACATTAAACAAGTCCTTCGGGATTATTACTTTCCTAAAATGGGCAGTTTAGCTAAAGAAGTAGTAGCTAATTGTAGGGTCTGCACCCAAGCAAAGTATGACAGGCACCCGAAAAAGCAAGAGCTTGGGGAAACGCCCATACCCAGCTATACAGGTGAGATGGTGCATATTGACATATTCTCAACCGACAGGAAGCTATTCCTGACGTGTATTGACAAATTTTCTAAATATGCAATAGTGCAACCAGTGGTGTCTAGAACAATAGTGGACATCACAGCACCCCTGTTGCAGATCATTAACCTGTTCCCCAATATCAAAACGGTCTATTGTGACAATGAGCCCGCATTTAACTCAGAAACTGTCACCTCAATGCTCAAGAACAGCTTCGGCATTGACATAGTAAATGCGCCCCCACTCCACAGCTCGTCCAATGGCCAAGTTGAACGGTTCCACAGCACATTGGCAGAAATCGCCAGGTGCCTGAAGTTGGACAAAAAAACGAATGACACAGTAGAACTAATCTTGAGGGCAACGATAGAATATAACAAAACCGTGCACTCAGTTACTCGTGAGAGACCAATTGAGGTGGTTCACCCAGGGGCCCACGAGCGCTGCCTAGAAATCAAGGCAAGATTAGTAAAGGCTCAGCAAGACAGCATCGGAAGAAGCAACCCTTCCCGGCAAAACCGCGTGTTTGAGGTGGGAGAACACGTGTTTGTAAAAAACAACAAGAGGTTAGGAAATAAGCTAACTCCACTATGCACCGAGCAAAAAGTGCAGGCAGACCTGGGAACGTCTGTTCTTATTAAGGGGAGGGTGGTCCACAAGGACAACCTCAAGTAGGCATTCCCGCTACAGTTAGGTAGTAAGTTATGTTAAGGAAAAACCCGAGCACTGTAGTATCACCTTGTCTTTAATTTCCAGGTTCACCCTCATGATGTTCATGTCCTTGGTAGTAGCGAATGCTCGGATCACCGACTTTTCGCATGCCAACTACATTCCTGTGTTAGATGGGGATGTGCTGGTGTTTGAACAGCGTGACCTCTTGAAACATTCGAGTAACCTTTCCGAGTACGCTAGTATGATAGATGAAACACAGAAACTGTCCGAGTCCTTTCCCCATTCACATATGCGTAAGTTGCTAGAGGTCGATACTGACCATCTTAGAACCTTGTTGTCCGTTCTCAAAGTCCACCATAGGATAGCTAGGAGTCTTGATTTCTTAGGTACAGCCTTAAAGGTGGTGGCGGGTACTCCCGATGCCACGGACCTCTTAAAAATTAAGATCACAGAGGCCCAACTAGTAGAATCTAATTCCAGGCAGATAGCTATAAACTCCGAAACCCAGAAACAGATAAATAAGTTAACTGACACCATCAATAAGGTGATCAATGCCCGTAAAGGCGACTTGGTTGACACTCCACACTTATATGAAGCACTACTGGCAAGAAATAGGATGCTGTCTACAGAAATTCAAAATTTAATTCTCACTATTACTTTGGCCAAATCAAACATTATAAATCCCACAATTCTTGATCATGCCGACTTGAAGTCTCTTGTAGAACAGGATACCCCAATTGTCAGCTTAATAGAAGCATCTAAGATCAGGGTCCTCCAGTCCGAGAATAGCATTCATATTTTAATTGCCTATCCTAGAGTCAAGTTCAGTTGCAAGAAAGTCGCCGTCTACCCTGTATCTCACCAACACACCATCTTGCGCCTCGACGAAGACACACTGGCCGAATGCGAACATGACACCTTTGCTGTCACCGGATGCACAGATACCATACACTTCACGTTCTGCGAGCGGTCTCGGCGCGAAACTTGCGTGCGCTCACTCCATGCTGGAAACGCCGCTCAATGCCACACTCAACCCAGCCACTTGCGAGAAGTAAACCCCGTAGATGACGGCGTTGTGATTATCAACGAGGCCATAGCTCACGTTAGCACTGATGGCAGCCCCGAAACACTGATGGAGGGAACCTACCTGGTAACCTTCGAGCGGACGGCAACCATCAACGGCTCCGAATTCGTAAATCTACGGAAAACACTAAGCAAGCAGCCAGGCATTGTGCGTTCACCACTACTTAGCATCGTCGGCCACGACCCTGTGCTCAGCATCCCCCTGTTACACAGGATGAGTAACGAAAACCTACATTCCATCCAAAACCTTATGAATGATGTGGAATCTGAAGGCTCACCCAGACTCTGGTTCGTGGCTGGTGTGGTCCTAAACTTCGGCTTGATTGGCTCTCTCGTCCTTTATCTGGCATTAAGGAGAAGACGAGCCTCCAGGGAGATACAGCGCACCATCGACACTTTCAACATGACCGAGGACGGTCATAAACTTGAGGGGGGAGTAGTTAACAACTAACAATGTATTGCTTCGTAGCAACTAAGTAGCTTTGTATAAACAATGCTGACGCGCCAGAATTGGGTTCAGCGCTCCACGCGAAGAACGCCTGGCAGCGGAAAACTGACACTTCCTATCGGGAGTGTTGCTTCACGCTGCAAGAAATGCTGAGTCGGCTTGCCGACTTGTGGTGGCGCGATGCATTGCTCGAGGGTAAACTTAGTTTCAATATTGTCTTCTACTCAGTTTAAATCTTGTGACGAAATAAACCACAGCTTGCTCCGGCTCACTGCCGTTAAACACAATTGTTCTTACTTACAATCAAATCGCTATCGCCACAAGGCTAGTGATAATAACTAAGGGGGCGAAGTCAAGCCCTCCAACATAATCTCCATAAACAGTGTCTAAGACGAACCTCAGCTAAAGAAGGGAGATCTCTGGACCTACTGGAAGTAACACAACACTGGACCTACTGGAAAATATATAATTTATATAACATCAGTTTGAAGATTTTCCTGAAAACCTTTTTAAAAAAAAAAGGGGTGGTCCTTTTTTTTTTTTTTTTTGGAGGGGGGTTTTTTATAAATTTGGGGGGAGAGGGGGTAATGAGGTTTTTAAAAAAATTTTTAAAGGGGGGGGTAAAAACTTTCTCGAAAAATTTAGGTATAGCCGACAATTTAGAGATACCTCTATAATTGCTTGCTTCAGACTTACTGCCCTTCTTAAACAAGGGAATGATAAAAGATTCCTTCCAAATGGAAGGAAAGGATGAAGTATCTAAGGACAGCGAAAATAGTTTGAGCAATGGCTTACTTAGGGAGTTCGCACAGAACCGAAGTACACAAGCGGGAACACCGTCGGGACCTGGCGAAAAAATAGTCCACTATGGCAAAATCTAACGGCTGTTGACAAAAATAAAATTTTGAAAAATGCGTTACACTTTTAAACAATTTAAAACGTCGATTTTTGCAAAAATGTAACGGTATTTGACAATTTTTTTTTTTTTTAATTTTGAACAATTTTTACACTTTTCAGTAATTTTATATGTCCACTTTTGCAAAAATCTAGCGGCTTTTGCCAAAAAAAAATGTTTCAAAATTTAAAAATATGCGTTACACTTTTCAATTATTTTAAACGTCGACTTTGGCAAAAAACTAACGGCTGTTGACAAAAATAATATTTTGATAATTTTGACATATTTTGCAAAAAAGTAACGGTATTTTACTTAAAACAAGAAAGCAAGGCTACCTTCGGCTTGCCGAAGGTTTCATACCCTTGCAGTTATACAAAATATAAAATATATTTGGATTGCTGCTGGTTTCTGTGGTATTTATTGAACAATAATAACAGTACAGGAAGTCAAGATTTTTACATGATTAAGGCTATGAATCAAACACCTGCTTCGAAAAAAAATAATTCTACCTTTTAATGCTTTTGAACATACCTGGATTTCTTATATACTTAACACAAAATGTTATGAGGAAATGTCTTTGTGTTGTAAAGGATCTGTTGGTCATAAAATATAAATAAATTTGGAAAGTTCTCATTCAAAAATGCGTTTGAATAACAGCTATATGATTTTTTGTTTAACAGCTATATGTAATAGTACTCAGGTTTCCATAAAATTGCAACATGAACCTTCATTAGGCCGATCGTTGATCCTTATAAGTTATAAAAGTTCGATTTCGAACTATATTATTAGGGACACACTTAGATTTGGATGTGATAAGCCTGATAGCTATATCTTGAAATATAACGAAAATCAGCCGTAGGCTCCATGACAGCTATACGATATATCAGTCCGATCTGGCCCATTCCGACTTATTTAAAGAGGGCAGAAATAAGAAGCTTATGAGCAAAGTTTCATGAAGATAGCTCAATAACTGGTGGACTAATTTGCGTTGCAACAGACAGACGGACTGACTGATTGTTCCTATAACAGCTATAGAATATAAACGTCTGAGATATTTAAATGGAAAAACTAAGGGCGGGTTACTGTATAACATTAAAAAGTATTGATAATGTGCGGTATTTCCAAAAACAAAACAGGTTTGCATACAAAAACCCTGATTTCAGCCGATTGTTCCTATGGCAGCTATATGTTATAGTGGTCCGATTTTTCCTATGGCAGCTATATGTTATAGTGGTCCGATTTTGATACAATTTTGACAGCACATTAGGAACGTAATAAGAATAGGATTTGCTTAATCTTGTTGCAATATCTTGAAAAACAACAAAAATCGGCCGATAGCTTCTATGACAGCTATACGATATACGGTCCGATCTGGCTCGTTCCGACTTATTTACAGCCAACATCAATAATAAGCTTGGGTGCCAAGTTTCATGAAGATAGCTCAATAACTGGTGGACTAATTTGCGTTGCAACAGACAGACGGACTGACTGATTGTTCCTATAACAGCTATAGAATATAAACGTCTGAGATATTTAAATGGAAAAACTAAGGGCGGGTTACTGTATAACATTAAAAAGTATTGATAATGTGCGGTATTTCCAAAAACAAAACAGGTTTGCATACGAAAACCCTGATTTCAGCCGATTGTTCCTATGGCAGCTATATGTTATAGTGGTCCGATTTTGATACAATTTTGACAGCACATTAAGAACGTAATAAGAATAGGATTTGCCAAATCTTGTTGCAATATCTTGAAAAACAACAAAAATCGGCCGATAGCTTCTATGACAGCTATACGATATATCGGTCCGATCTGGCTCTTTCCGACTTATTTACAGCCTACAGCAATAATAAGCTTGTGTGCCAAGTTTCATGAAGATAGCTCAATAACTGGGGGACTAATTTGAGTTGCAACAGACAGACGGACTGACTGATTGTTCCTATAACAGCTATAGAATATAAACGTCTAAGATATTTAAATGGAAAAACTAAGGGCGGGTTACTGTAAACCATTAAAAAGTATTGATAATGTGCGGTATTTCCAAAAACAAAACAGGTTTGCATACAAAAACCGTGATTTCAGCCGATTGTTCCTATGGCAGCTACATGTTATAGTGGTCCGATTTTGATACAATTTTGACAGCACATTAGGAACGTAATAAGAATAGGATTTGCCAAATCTTGTTGCAATATCTTGAAAAACAACAAAAATCGGCCGATAGCTTCTATGACAGCTATACGATATACGGTCCGATCTGGCTCGTTCCGACTTATTTACAGCCTACATCAATAATAAGCTTGGGTGCCAAGTTTCATGAAGATAGCTCAATAACTGGTGGACTAATTTGCGTTGCAACAGACAGACGGACTGACTGATTGTTCCTATAACAGCTATAGAATATAAACGTCTGAGATATTTAAATGGAAAAACTAAGGGCGGGTTACTGTATAACATTAAAAAGTATTGATAATGTGCGGTATTTCCAAAAACAAAACAGGTTTGCATACAAAAACCCTGATTTCAGCCGATTGTTCCTATGGCAGCTACATGTTATAGGGGTCGATTTTGATACAATTTTGACAGCACATTAGGAACGTAATAAGAATAGGATTTGCCAAATCTTGTTGCAATATCTTGAAAAACAACAAAAATCGGCCGATAGCTTCTATGACAGCTATACGATATACGGTCCGATCTGGCTCGTTCCGACTTATTTACAGCCTACATCAATAATAAGCTTGGGTGCCAAGTTTCATGAAGATAGCTCAATAACTGGTGGACTAATTTGCGTTGCAACAGACAGACGGACTGACTGATTGTTCCTATAACAGCTATAGAATATAAACGTCTGAGATATTTAAATGGAAAAACTAAGGGCGGGTTACTGTATAACATTAAAAAGTATTGATAATGTGCGGTATTTCCAAAAACAAAACAGGTTTGCATACAAAAACCCTGATTTCAGCCGATTGTTCCTATGGCAGCTATATGTTATAGTGGTCCGATTTTGATACAATTTTGACAGCACATTAAGAACGTAATAGGAATAGGATTTGCCAAATCTTGTTGCAATATCTTGAAAAACAACAAAAATCGGCCGATAGCTTCTATGACAGCTATACGATATATCGGTGCGATCTGGCTCTTTCCGACTTATTTACAGCCTACAGCAATAATAAGCTTGTGTGCCAAGTTTCATGAAGATAGCTCAATAACTCGGGGACTAATTTGAGTTGCAACAGACAGACGGACTGACTGATTGTTCCTATAACAGCTATAGAATATAAACGTCTAAGATATTTAAATGGAAAAACTAAGGGCGGGTTACTGTAAACCATTAAAAAGTATTGATAATGTGCGGTATTTCCAAAAACAAAACAGGTTTGCATACAAAAACCGTGATTTCAGCCGATTGTTCCTATGGCAGCTATATATTATAGTGGTCCGATTTTGATATAATTTGGACAGCACATTAAGAACGTAATAAGAATAGGATTTGCCAAATCTGGTTGCAATATCTTGAAAAACAACAAAAATCGGCCGATAGCTTCTATGACAGCTATACGATATATCGGTGCGATCTGGCTCTTTCCGACTTATTTACAGCCTACAGCAATAAGAAGCTTGTGAGCCAAGTTTCATGAAGATAGCTCAATAACTGGGGGACTAATTTGAGTTGCAACAGACAGACGGACTGACTGATTGTTCCTATAACAGCTATAGAATATAAACGTCTAAGATATTTAAATGGAAAAACTAAGGGCGGGTTACTGTAAACCATTAAAAAGTATTGATAATGTGCTGTATTTCCAAAAACAAAACAGGTTTGCATACAAAAACCGTGATTTCAGCCGATTGTTCCTATGGCAGCTATATGTTATAGTGGTCCGATTTTGATATAATTTTGACAGCACGTTAAGAACGTAATAAGAATAGGATTTGCCAAATCTTGTTGCAATATCTTGAAAAACAACAAAAATCGGCCGATAGCTTCTATGACAGCTATACGATATATCGGTCCGATCTGGCTCGTTCCGACTTATTTACAGCCTACACCAATAAGAAGCTTGTATGTAAAAGTTTCATGAAGATAGCTCAAAAACTGAGAGACTAGTTTGCGTTGCAACAGACAGACGGACGGACGGACGGACGGACGGACGGACGGACGGACGGACGGACGGACGGACGGACAGACGGACGGACGGACAGACGGACACCCATTTTTCGACTCCTCTGGTGATGCTGATTCAGAATATACATACTTTATAGGGTCGGAGATGTCTCCTAAGGTGCGTTGCAAACTTCTGGCTAAAATAAATATATACCCTCTGCAAGGGTATAAAAAGGCAACTAATTTGCTTAACCTTTTTATTATGTTCCTATTTATCATTAAGGTAACAGTACAGGTACCAATGTTTACATAAAAATGTAGGAAGTCGAGATTTTTATGAATCAAACACCTGCTTCGAAAAAAAAAATAATTCTACCTTTTTAATGCTTTTGTATATACCTGGATTTCTTATATACTTAACACAAAATGTTATGAGGAAATGTCTTTGTGTTGTAAAGGATCTGTTGGTCATAAAATCTAAATTTGGAAAGTTCTCATTCAAAAATGCGTTTGAATAACAGCTATATGATTTTTTGTTTAACAGCTACATATAATAGTACTCAGATTTCCATAAAATTGCAACATGAACCTTCATTAGGCCGATCGTTGATCGTTATAAGTTATAAAAGTTCGATTTCGGACTTTATTATTAGGGACACAATTAGATTTGGATGTGGTAAGCCCGACAGCTATATCTTGAAATATAACGAAAATCGGCCGATAGGCTCCATGACAGCTATACGATATATCAGTCCGATCTGACCCGTTGCGACTTATTTTAAGAGGGCAGAAATAAGAAGCTTGTGAGCAAAGTTTCATGAAGATAGCTCAATAACTGGGGGACCAATTTGCGTTGCAACAGACAGACGGACTGACTGATTGTTCCTATAACAGCTATAGAATATAAACGTCTGAGATATTTAAATGGAAAAACTAAGGGCGGATTACTGTATAACATTAAAAAGTATTGATAATGTGCGGTATTTCCAAAAACAAAACAGGTTTGCATACAAAAACCCTGATTTCAGCCGATTGTTCCTATGGCAGCTATATATTATAGTGGTCCGATTTTGATACAATTTTGACAGCACATTAAGAACGTAATAAGAATAGGATTTGCCAAATCTTGTTGCAATATCTTGAAAAACAACAAAAATCGGCCGATAGCTTCTATGACAGCTATACGATATATCGGTCCGATCTGGCTCGTTCCGACTTATTTACGTCCTACAGCAATAAGAAGCTTGTATGCCAAGTTTCATGAAGATAGCTCAAAAACTGAGAGACTAGTTTGCGTTGCAAAAGACGGACTGACGGACGGACGGACGGACGGACGGACAGACGGACATCCATTTTTCGACTCCTCTGGTGATGCTGATTCAGAATATATATACTTTATAGGGTCGGAGATGTCTCCTAAGGTGCGTTGCAAACTTCTGGCTAAAATTAATATACCCTCTGCAAGGGTATAAAAATGTCGATGTTTGCAAAAATGTAACGGTATTTGACAAAAGTTTTGTTTTTTAAATTTTGAACAATTTTTTACACTTTTCAGTAATACTATATGTCCACTTTTGCAAAAATCTAACGGCTTTTGACAAAAAAAAATGTTTCAAAATTTAAAAATATGCGTTACACTTTTCAATTATATCAAACGTCGACTTTGGCGAAAATTTAACGGTTGTTGACAAAAATAATATTTGGATAACTTTGACAAATTTTGCAAAAATGTAATGGTATTTGACTTAAAAATTCGTTTGAAAATTTTGAAAATTTTTTTTACATTTTTCAGTAATTATAAATGTCCACTTTTGCAAAAAATTAAAAATATGCGTTACACTTTTCAATTATGTTAAACGTCGACTTTGGCGAAAATCTAACGGCTGTTGACAAAAATAATATTTTGATAATTTTGACAAATTTTGCAAAAAAGTAACGGTATTTGACTTAAAAATATGGTTGAAAATTTTGAAATTTTTTTTACATTTTTCAGTAATTATAAATGTCCACTTTTGCAAAAATTTAACGGCTTTTGATAAAAAAAAACAATTTTTTCAAAATTTAAAAATATACGTTTTACTTTTCAATTATTTTAATCTGCGACTTTGGCAAAATCTAGCGGCTGTTGACAAAATTAAAATTTTGAAAAATGCGTTACACTTTTAAATAATTTAAAACGTCGATTTTTGCAAAAATGTAACGGTATTTCACAAAAAAAATTTTATGAAATTTTTTAAAAATTGTTTACACTTTTCAGTAATATTATATGTCCACTTTTGCAAAAAATCTAACGGCTGTTGACAAAAATAATATGTTGATAATTTTAAAAAATGCGTTACACTTTTAAATAATTTAAAATGTCGATGTTTGCAAAAATTTAACGGTATTTGACAAAAATTTTGTTTTTTAAATTTTGAACAATTTTTTACACTTTTCAGTAATATTATATGTCCACTTTTACAAAAATCTAACGTCTTTTGACAAAAACAAATGTTTCAAAATTTTAAAATATGCGTTACACTTTTCAATTATTTTAAACGTCGACTTTGGCGAAAATCTAACCGCTGTTGACAAAAATAATATTTTGATAATTTTGACAAATTTTGCAAAAATGTAATGGTATTTGACTTAAAAATTCGTTTGAAAATTTTGAACATTTTTTTACATTTTTCTGTAATTATAAATGTCCACTTTTGCAAGAAATTACCGGCTTATGATAAAAAAAAAAATTTTTTCAATATTGAAAATTATGCGTTTCACTTTTTAAATTATTTTAATAGTCGACTTTGGCAAAATCTAACGGCTGAAAATTTTGAAAAATGCGTTACACTTTTAAAAAATTTAAAACGTCGATTTGTGCAAAAATGTAACGGTATTTGACAAAAAAATTTAATGAAAATTTTGAAAAATTTTTTCCACTTTTCAATTATTTTAAACGTCGACTTTGGCGAAAATCTAACGGCTGTTGACAAAAATAATATTTGGATAATTTTGACAAATTTTGCAAAAATGTAATGGTATTTAACTTTAAAAATTCATTTGAAAATTTTGAAATTTTTTTTTACATTTTTCAGAAATATTAAATGTCCACTTTTGCAAGAAATTAACGGCTTATGATAAAAAAAAAATTTTTCAAAATTTAAAAATATGCGTTACACTTTTCAATTATTTTAAACGTCGACTTTGGCGTAAATCTAACGGCTGTTGACAAAAATAATATATTGATAATTTTGACAAATTTTGCAAAAATGTAACGGTATTTGTATTAAAAATATGTTTGAAAATTTTGAAATTTTTTTTTACATTTTTCAGAAATATTAAATGTCCACTTTTGCAAGAAATTAACGGCTTATGATAAAAAAAAAATTTTTTCAAAATTGAAAATTATGCGTTTCACTTTTAAATTATTTTAATAGTCGACTTTGGCAAAATCTAACGGCTGTTGACAAAAATAAAATTTTGAAAAATGGGTTACACTTTTAAATAATTTAAAATGTCGATGTTTGCAAAAATGTAACGGTATTTGACAAAAATTTTGTTTTTTAAATTTTGAACAATTTTTTACACTTTTCAGTAATATTATATGTCCACTTTTGCAAAAATCTAACAGCTTTTGACAAAAAATAATGTGTCAAAATTAAAAAATATGCGTTACTCTTTTCAATTATTTTAAACGTCGACTTTGGCGTAAATCTAACAGCTGTTGACAAAAATAATATATTGATAATTTTGACAAATTTTGCAAAAATGTAACGGTATTTGAATTAAAAATATGTTTGAAAATTTTGAAATTTTTTTTTACATTTTTCAGTAATTATAAATGTACACTTTTGCAAAAAATTAACGGCTGTTGATAAAAAAATGTTTTTTCAAAATTTAAAAATATGCTTTTACACTTTTCAATTATTTTAAACGTCGACTTTGGCAAAATCTAACGGCTGTTGACAAAAATAAAATTTTGAAAAATGCGTTACACTTTTAAATTATTTAAAACGTCGATTTTTGCAAAAATGTAACGGTTTTGACAAACAAATTTTATGAAAATTTTGAAAAATGTTTTCCACTTTTAAATTAAATTATTTTAATAGTCGACTATGGCAAAATCTAACGTCTGTTGACAAAAATAAAATTTTAAAAAATGCTTTACACTTTTAAATAATTTAAAACATCGATTTTTGCAAAAATGTAACGGTATTTCACAAAAAAACAAGAAAGCAAGGCTACCTTCGGCTAGCCGAAGGTTTCATACCCTTGCAGTTATACAAAATATAAAATATATTTGGATTGCTGCTGGTTTCTGTGGTATTTATTGAACAATTATAACAGTACCGGAAGTCAAGATTTTTACATGATTAAGGCTATGAATCAAAAACCTGCTTCGAAAAAAAATAATTCTACCTTTTAATGCTTTTGTACATACCTGGATTTCTTATATACTTAACACAAAATGTTATGAGGAAATGTCTTTGTGTTGTAAAGGATCTGTTGGTCATAAAATATAAATAAATTTGGAAAGTTCTCATTCAAAAATGCGTTTGAATAACAGCTATATGATTTTTTGTTTAACAGCTACATGTAATAGTACTCAGGTTTCCATAAAATTGCAACATGAACCTTCATTAGGCCGATCGTTGATCGTTATAAGTTATAAAAGTTCGATTTCGAACTTTATTATTAGGGACACACTTAGATTTGGATGTGATAAGCCTGATAGCTATATCTTGAAATATAACGAAAATCAGCCGTAGGCTCCATGACAGCTATACGATATATCAGTCCGATCTGGCCCATTCCGACTTATTTAAAGAGGGCAGAAATAAGAAGCTTATGAGCAAAGTTTCATGAAGATAGCTCAATAACTAGGGGACTAATTTGAGTTGCAACAGACACGCGGACTGACTGAGTGTTCCTATAACAGCTATAGAATATAAACGTCTAAGATATTTAAATGGAAAAACTAAGGGCGGGTTACTGTAAACCATTAAAAAGTATTGATAATGTGCGGTATTTCCCAAAACAAAACAGGTTTGCATACAAAAACCGTGATTTCAGCCGATTGTTCCTATGGCAGCTATATGTTATAGTGGTCCGATTTTGATACAATTTTGACAGCACATTAAGAACGTAATAAGAATAGGATTTGCCAAATCTTGTTGCAATATCTTGAAAAACAACAAAAATCGGCCGATAGCTTCTATGACAGCTATACGATATATCGGTGCGATCTGGCTCTTTCCGACTTATTTACAGCCTACAGCAATAATAAGCTTGTGTGCCAAGTTTCATGAAGATAGCTCAATAACTGGGGGACTAATTTGAGTTGCAACAGACAGACGGACTGACTGATTGTTCCTATAACAGCTATAGAATATAAACGTCTAAGATATTTAAATGGAAAAACTAAGGGCGGGTTACTGCATAATATTAAAAAGTATTGATAATGTGCGGTATTTCCAAAAACAAAACAGGTTTGCATACAAAAACCGTGATTTCAGCCGATTGTTCCTATGGCAGCTATATGTTATAGTGGTCCGATTTTGATATAATTTTGACAGCACATTAAGAACGTAATAAGAATAGGATTTGCCAAATCTTTTTGCAATATCTTGAAAAACAACAAAAATCGGCCGATAGCTTCTATGACAGCTATACGATATATCGGTCCGATCTGGCTCGTTCCGACTTATTTACAGCCTACAGCAATAAGAAGCTTGTATGCCAAGTTTCATGAAGATAGCTCAAAAACTGAGAGACTAGTTTGCGTTGCAACAGACGGACGGACGGACGGACAGACGGACATCCATTTTTCGACTCCTCTGGTGATGCTGATTCAGAATATATATACTTTATAGGGTCGGAGATGTCTCCTAAGGTGCGTTGCAAACTTCTGGCTAAAATTAATATACCCTCTGCAAGGGTATAAAAATTTATGAAAAAATATGCTTTTACACTTTTCAATTATTTTAAACGTCGAAAATCTAACGGCTGTAGACAAAAATAAAATTTTGATAATTTTGAAAAATGCGTTACACTTTTAAATAATTTAAAATGTCGATGTTTGCAAAAATGTAACGGTATTTGACAAAAATTTTGTTTTTTAAATTTTGAACAATTTTTTACACTTTTCAGTAATACTATATGTCCACTTTTGCAAAAATCTAACGGCTTTTGACAAAGA